>JAFELO010002778.1:2182-61860 GCA_017140195.1 Eumaeus atala
CACACGCACACGCACACGCGCACGCACACGCGCACACACACACACACACACACACACACACACACACAGGTTTCAGCTGTCAACTATTTTGTTGTTGTTCTAAAATATACTACGCTTCAGTTTAAAATTGTGCAGCCGAACTGTATAGCAGGCGTCAAATATATTTGATGTTCCAGGACATTTATGAAGTACATGTCAACGGCTATGTTAAATGAGGGCCATACACGTAACGGTTATAATCACAGTGTTTCTGTAATTACTATTAAATTTAATTCAACTTAAACTTTCTCTAAAGTTAGTGTAATAATTGGTTTGACAATTAAGAAACTTTAGTGATGGATTTATTAGTATATTACGATACGAGGCCGTTAAATGGTGATGATTAATTAGCGCCTGTGCGTAGCGAGGTACTCATACAGTGTTGACCATTTAAATCCCTGTTGTTAATATGCTGTTATACTACCTTTTGGGACGAATGCGATAAGTTTTTCACATTATATTTAAAACTTCACAAATTAAGGGTTCCAAATGCCTCCCAGAACCAGAGCTCGGTTTCATTATACACTTTAAAGAGAACTACATCATTTGAACTAACTGAAGATGTTTAAGTGTATAATACAGTCATATAACACAAATGGTTAGCATCATCATAACCCCCTGCCGTCGAAAAAACCTCATTCGATACGTATACCTATACGTCTGATGAATGCTAAGGAATTGTTTTAATAATTTTGTGGAAATTGTGATAGTTTCGACATAATTATACCGCTAGGTAGCAGGTTATTGTAAGTCTGCCATCATTTTTAATCTTAAATATCAATAGATTAGAGAATTAGATATCAATCGGTAAGAGTAAACCTTTGTTTGGCGCAACAAGGTGGGTATCGTGGACCCAAAAGATCACCGCAACTGTTTCACTTCCTGCCATTTTTGAATACATTCCTTGAAACCAAACACGTGAACATCGACACGTGGTAAGAAAGTTATAAATGGAACTTAATGTAGGATTACTCACAAACAGTGATGGTACTGGATATATATTCAAATGGGGCACTAAATGATTCGATTTCAATTCCGAGACTGTTCACCTCTACATGCATTAAGGACATCGTCAACTATACTGTACTGAAACGATTGTCATCGTTTCATTTCGCTCTGTTTCCATACTTATTATAAAACAAGGCCCCCAGAAGCAGTGGCCCAGACGGTCAAAAAGAAGAGATAGCATCCAGGTGGTCCCGGCTGCTGTGCACCACGGAGATGTTTATAAATGCCTAACACTGTATGTGTAACACACACTAACATGTGTAGTCAATATATACAATAATTTAACACTATGTACTTATTATTGTAGTTATGCCAGTTAATATATATAATAATTTTACACCAAGGACAAATTATTGAATTTATGACTAGTATTCTATTTGTATTAGTGTTCGTTACAACTAAAGATGTCAGACCCTGAATACGTAACTAATATTATACCGCAACAGCTCCTTTGTTAGTTCCTCCTGAGGTGACGGAAATTGCGACTTATTATTGAACTTGTGTGTCTGTGTCCGTTGTCTGATAATTCCATTAAGTCTTCATATTGTTATATATTCATGACAATGTAAAAGCATTTATCATGCTCACCCTAGCTACTTAGTGTATCTGCACCTAATAGCTAGGGTGACCAGGGTCATACACGAAACGGAAATTGAAAATCTCCCCACACTGCTGCAATGTGGTGAGATTTTGAGATTCAGGGGCAGCCTCAGATGCTCAGCAACTAAATGTAGGAACAATTTTCCGGCTCCACTCTGCTCCATGTGATCTCTCCTCCAAAAATATTTTAAACGCCACTTTAAATACTATCTATTAGAAATCCAAAAATAACTTTAATGATTTAACACTGTTATTTTCATAATCACATTTATGATATTAATACATATGAGTTTAATTAGACCAGGGTCTTACCCCTCTTGTAGGAAGAGGGGAGAAAAGGGAAAAAGAGGCGGCGCCTCTACCTCCGAAAAGGAGGCGTTCCCTTGCTCCTTTTACTCTTCTCCCCTTGGTCGTAAGTGGGCAAGCTCGCAGTGCGAACCTCAACCTAATGCACTGTCCGAAAGTTGGTGGGGTTGTTCTGTGGTGCGGGATAACCCCCACATGATACTTGACCATACCCAAGGCAAGTGAAGGCGCGTAAATGCGTTTCCCTGTGTCAACAAAAAAAATGTTTTATGAAATTGCTGTGTGCGTTTGTTACACACTTATTTTTTGATTAATTCAAATATTATATTATATCTGTTTTCTTATATATGTATATGTATGTAGGTTGTGGTTAAATTTATTGTGTGTGGGTGCTGGCACTCGGTGGTATCTTGGGTAGACTTAGTAATTTGCCGAAACGAAGAATAAAAGGGTGTTCCTAAAAATCAGTGTTAGCACCATCAGTCGAAACTCATGCTGAGGTTGCACCTTCTTGTAAGGAACATTTAATCTGTAAATAAGTATTTTTTATAAATTATATTTTCTTTTCGTATATTTTTCTCTATAGTCACTTATATTTTTTACAGTTATATTATTTTGTACTTTTTTTTTTACGGAAAATTTAATCGTTTCCTTGAAATACAAAATTCACAGTATTTTTTGTGTCCACAGAAAAGACAGGTTTACAATAAAAGGACAAATGAAATAATATTCTTAATTATTTGGAACCTATACTATATGAAATGTATAAGATTTGATATTTTTCGGACGCGGTAACTACTAGTTTACTTCATTACTATATAGCCAACAAAACTACAAAAATAAGAAAATATCGGTAACAAAAGAACATGTACGACTTCCCAGAGTTTAAGGTAATATGTAATTCTCAGAATGGGATTTTCAGAAAATATGGACACCGTAGGATACTGATGGGTAATATCGTATACTTTGTGGTTTACATTATTTGAAGCCGATCACGGCACTAACTACAGCAATAAAACATTATTTATTTGACAATCGATTGCCTCAGCTGTGTTGCAGAAACACCAGAAAATACTAGCGAATCCCACTCAAGTGGTAACAATAAATATGTGTATTATTTATTATCTATAAATATCTAGAGATCCGGCCCGGCTCTATCAGTGAATAATTTATTTATTTTTAGCAAAATTTTTCTGGGGAGTCACACGTATAGAGTATACGTGGACGAAAATTTAATGTAACACCGTTAATCTGATTTTAAGAAAATCGATCATATACAAACAGACAGCTTCTGGGAATTTTGTTTTATGACAATCATACATACATGTTACCTCCAGAAATTTAATAAAACATTAGGAAATACCTTTTAAATTTCTTAAATACAATATTTAGTATAACGATATTATTAATAATGCAGTATTATTTATTATATAATGTGTCTTTAGTTGTAATAATCACTTGTACAATAAAATTCCATACACTAGTTATTGTGCAACAAGCTTACACAATATAGAACGGAGATTATTTTTCCGATGGAATAAGCATTTTGGTAGTAATTTACATACAAACAAAGTGACACACACATATATAATAGGTATATTGGACAGTAAAACTAAATGTTCATACACATGAGACAGTAGATTTAGTGTCCAGTGTACCAATTTGACCCCAAATCTATACAGATTTGAGGTCAAATTTGAATTCAATAATTTCGTTTTTTATTAATTGACTTACGTATCCAATTAATAGAACAAATCCTTTTCGCTTTTCGACAATAATATGTCATCTTCATAACGACGGTCTAACTCGATCCCAAAAATATTTGAAACTGCTTTCTACGGGGCCTAAAATTTTAACACAAAGTTTACCTTTGTTCTGTCTAATGAGGTGTGGAAACCTTTCCGCCTGTTTGTTTTCAGTTATGCAATCGCATTGTGTTTGTTAACGGACAGCGGCGGTTTTGTAAGAAACTATCTCTCAATTTTATAGGGATAAAGTAATTGTGTAAATGGTGGCGATCACTTTATAGTTCGATCTTATTTAACAGGACCCTTAAGCGGTATGATCTTTTTTCCTTACAAATTCGACCACAACTTGAAAGAAACTTTTCTCTGTCGAACTCTTACAAATTCCTGAGATAATTATTGCGTACAGGCGAAATAGACGTAGTTTCTTACGTCCGCACCAGCTGAAAGTACTGCGTAGTGCTGATACGTAGTGATAGAATTAATGACTAAATTCCATAAATATTTTATGTAAAACTTCAGTTATCAGCAGTGGATCAATGTGTGGGTAAGCTATTACCTAACTCCCCCCTTATCTCGACCTTCGATAAGCAAAAAGATCATTTTATAAGGCTCAATGTTGTAAACCAAATTAGATGCAAAGTTCCAATGATTGTTTGTAAATTACATACATGTATGTTCAGCACTCATTTTCAAATAATTCATCCCTACAGCACCAAGGCAGTTAACACGAACAGAAGGTTTATTACAGGCCAAGTAAAATACATTTCTCATAGCCGAGTTACTATGTTCGGAGCCAAACAATGTATAATATAAACACAATACACAAATAAGCACGGTCAGACACATTCGGCTTTATGTGGCCTCGGTAGATCAGAAGCATCAATTAATTATGCGAGCGACTGAATGAATATTCCGAGTGAAAAAAAAAAGAATAAATTGTTGAGACATTGATAGATTATTCCGACAGTACTTTTATTGCTGTTTTTTAGCTACATTCGAAGCTAATACTGTCCAATAAAACATGGAAGCTTTATACGAAAGCTGCGAGGCATTTTTACTTATTCAAATTATATACAATAAGCAGTGTAAAACCACATACAAGAGCAGACTCTGCTTTGGTATGTGGTTTGATTCAATCACACATCATCGCCCACGCGAAACCCTGACGTGTCTAGTAAGCTGTCGTCGCGTCTGGCACAATAGACCAGCTGATTGAGATGGGATTAAATCGTTGGCGGTGATTTGTTCCTAACTGGATAAATTTGTGGAGTCTGTCGCTAATGTGGTGTTTCAGGGAATGGAAATTTTTATTGTTATCTGCGGTCCCGATTGGCAACAAGACACAATCTTGGTTTGGATGCACCTATAAGCTAGCACTTCGCCATAAACTGGAGTATTACCACGCGTATGCGGCAGCAGGACAAAAACACCAGAAGACTAAAGAAGGGGGATAACTCTGCCAATAGGTCTTCAAAAGTATACTGTCATCTTCCTTCAGGAATTCGTGCATTGTGGTCCCTCACTAAGGCAGTTTAATTGAATTTTGCTAAGCTATTCCCCCCTTCTTTACACCGGATCATGAATCATTGGTCTATGCCGCAAAAGATAAAGCCGAACTTCTGAGCGTTATTCCGGATGTAGCGAAGGCCTTCGTACCGACTTCCTGGAAAATAATGTGATTGGATGAGTAGCTTCTTGACAAACCACAGCATCAAGATCGTGGTTGTCAGTGCATGCTCTGCCCTTAAATTAATCAATACTGATGTACCCCAAGGCTGTCCTCTGTCTCCTACGTGGTTTCATCCACATATCGATGACATGCTGCAAACTAGTGGCCTTTATCTCCCTCAACCTAGACCTCAGCCAGTATCTGAATACTTGGTGTCGATATATCGAGTAACGTTTCGTTTCGCGTCATTTGTGAACGGAAGCCTCAATTGACCTAAAAAAAGCTGGGTGTGCTCGGTAGGCCGAAACAGTACATCAACTCAGCCCAACGACTGCAAATTTACAAGGTGCAAATCCAACCGCATATGGAGTACTGCTCCCACCAGCTGTGGCAGGGGCCATGCAATATCAGATCATTTCACTTGACCGTATATTATAACGTAGTGGGACTCAAATTGATGACGACCAAGTTATTACCGGTTACCTTGATCCTTTCGAACTGTAAAGCGGTGTCGGTTGATTGTGCGGATTTTACTGTATTTCTTAGAGGGAGGTTTGTATGCCACTTCTTACCGAGTGCAATTGTACGGTGGAACTAGCTGCCTCCCCCTCGGTATTTCCAATCCGATATGACTTAGGGGTATTAAAGAAAAGAGCATACCCATTCCTTTAATGTTGTTTTAATTGAGTCGTAAATCGTTACTATATTATAATGTAATGTCGAAACTAAACCGACTTTGTAGATACAGTAAATTTCAAATCAAAAACCAAATGTTACTATTATTCGTAAACAAATACATTTTGTGCACGTTAGAGAAACAGAAGTTGTGTTGATTCATATAAAATCATATTACGTTCGTGGATTAACGGCAATAGAATAATTTATTATTGACAACCTGCGGCCCAATCTTAAAATTGTTAATAATGAAATTAAACTGAGGTAATGGCCGCCGCGCGCACTGAAGAGCTTATGAATATCTCGAGCTACGCTTGAGTGTAGTCATCCAAATCAAATTATATAATAATTAGTATCATTTTGACTAGGGTCCGACCGGTTCTGTTTCGACCAGATTCGTCCTATTTTTGCATAGCCGTGGCTTAAGTAACGAAATATAGCTCATACGTGCGCTATTTCACGGCAATTCTAAACAGGGGAGTATTGAGGCCACTGGGACATGCCTGCGTTTAGCGATGCTTCTGTTATTAGGAAATAATATATAATTGGATTATACAACAGCGACTCTAGCTCTTTATAATGACACGCACTCAAGCCGTTTGAAGCGCTATAATTAAACTAGGCATTGTCAGCATGTTGTCATCTACGACGTAACTATAAAATCGAAAAGTTTATTTCTTCTAGTTTGACTTTATTATGTTTTATGTTCATAAAATAATAACATTTGTGATTCAGGGCGTTCAAGCATTCTATATGGGACTGTATGATTTTGATTTATTTTAGACGATACTTGTTTTTTAACAACTACAATATACAGTATAACATAGCCCGCTGAGCTACCGTAAACATGCGGACCAGTCCTCGATCAAGAGGCCATGTGTCGTAGATCATGACGGGGAGCTAAATCATCTTACGCTTTTAATACAAAGACCCTATTTAAATTATTTTAATGTGAAACTATGACAAATAGTACCTATAAAATTCTTCAATTAGGATTAGAATGTGTTGATAGCAATAATACTTCAATCTTCATTAGATTTGGCTAGTGAGAACAAGAATGTAGTTGTCTATGGCCGTCGGTTGTTACAATATATTCTCTATTCTATAAGTTCTAAAAAAGGAGTTTACATGGGGGTAGGGACTATTGAGAGTTAGACTTTTCAAAACATTTATTCGATTATGGTCTTTCCACATTCAAAATCCAGGACAGACTCAAAATAGTAAAAGAACATTAATGTAACCAATACAGTTTTTAATTTGGGTTAGTATAGAATCCCGGCTGCAACTTGGATGGTCATTTATATACATATAATTGTTCCTCCAATCCTCAACTATTAAAGTTGATGATTATAATGACATTTTATCTTCATTTTACATCAAAATTTAAAAAGGGAAAAAGCAAAGGAGTACAATAATATTCCGTCTCATCCTGTTGGCTTCATGAGCCAACCAATCAATATATATTACTTAGTTAGAATTAAGTAGATTTGTTTGAAGCATAAGAAACATGAACTCTCTCTTTTATGTTAAATATATATATTTGTTTCTGCCTGTCACGAAGATATAGGTTCCAGGGCGGAAGTGAAAAATATTATTTGATTATCATCTTTTAACAAATGATTCAGTCCACCTCGGCGAAAAAAAAAAGTAAAGAGCGTCATTTGTTCAACACAGAGCACACCTTCAGTCTAACAGCCAAAGATAACAGATATACTTTTTTATAAAACATTTAAATAGCAAAACATAATTGCTACACGGTAGTCGTTTAACCAGGAGCCTAGAATCCTTTTATTTTTTTTTTACATGTATTGCTGGCGCTGTGCATATTTTCTTACATTTTGGGAACAGGTAGTGCAATGCGTAGTGCGTAAACTTCGGTGATCGTAAAAAGGCTCTGATTGTTCGTTTATATAATAAGTATATATACTATAAAACAAAATAATATTGAAGTCAATATTAATTTTTTTTATGTGCAAAAATTGTTCCATATGGATAGCCAAAAAAGGCGGGCTTAAAATCTGGGGACATAATTTTGTTATTAAATTTGAATCTTAATTATAGTTATCAGTAAGTAGTTTTAGCTAGATATAGTTGCGGCCGTTTGGGCCGACACGTCCGGAGAAGTACATCTCGCTCACATGATACCAGCGTAAAGTGACATTTTCGGCGTCGCGTTTCATGTGGCTTGTGAGTAGTCGGTGACTCGGTAGGGTGGGAGGGAGGAGGAGATAAGGATGACGCATATAAGTAGGATGTTCAGGTGCCTCAGTTGTCATGGAAAGCTTCGATTGCTCGCTTACCCCCACCTATACTATAGAAAAAACGATATCATAATTAAAAATATATTAAATAAATCATAAAATGAATTCCATAAGAACTGCCTATATGTATTTTATTATTTTCCATTTTCTATTCAGAAAATAATCTGTACCTAATTCCCAAATGGTCGGAGCGAAGAAACTTTATTTCGGGGTCTATAATATGCTTGCGAAAAGTTTTTCTATATCGAACATTTCTTCCCAAGTGATGTAAGAATAACTTAAAGACTTTCTTTAGAAACATAATTCGCACTCACATATCATTGAATTTAGAAATCTAGTACCAAAAGACAAACCTGAAATTTTTTTGGGGGATTTTGAAAATTATTTCTATACATTTCGACATTTTTACACAGCTAAATCAAGCTTTAATTTCTTTATGATAAAATGAATTAATCGACCGGCGTACTGATGAACACTAATGTCCATTCATATCCATATAGTTGATATTTACTCTTTCCACGCTCCCTCGTCAATGGACTTTTCATTAATGAATAATTTCTATCATTGAAAAATTTACAGATTTTTCTTACTCTGTGAAAAAACTCTTATTTTAAACATAAAAAATATAAAAAGATTGGAAATAGAATGAGGTTTTAGATTACAACGGAGAACAAAATCAGCTGATGACCAATACATAGATAAACATCCGACATCCCTAACCGCCCGCGACCTCTGGATTAACGCGCTCGGCACGCCCGGCTTACGTTACTACTGTCACGCCAAGTGGTCGTCCAAATTAAATGAACATCAACAAAATTTTAAAATATGTACGTCTCGATGGAACTTGTAACAAATAGCCTTCGAACTTTCAAGGCCTATTCTAATTGTGAAACGATCCATCCTTCAATGTTTGCTTTAGTTTGCGGTAATTTTACTAATTTTGGTGATTCCAGTACGAACAATTAGAGTCCTGAGATATATAATAAAATCCTCGCGTACTTGTTAAATAAAAATAATGTAACTGGCTTTATGTACTTAATGTATAAACGTAATTTAAAGAGGACACAAAATCGTCAATTTTAACTCATCCGTGGTGATGTCACTTATTTGTTCGTGATTATTAAAGCCAATTATTCAAATGATTTGTTGTTAAATAATGTGTTTTCTATTTCGTGTATTATCATCAGCTATGAGTAATGAGCTGGTGAGTATTCAAAATGAGCAAGAGATGAATAATTATATAGATGAATAATTATATAGATGAATACATTTGAAGACCGGATAGCGCAGTGGCGATATAGCTCAGATAATAGTGCATGTTGCGATAAATATTGAGGGTTCTAATCCCGCCCAGGTCTTGGATATATATTATAACATACTTCTATGTAACAGAAATCAATATAGATTTTGTAGTCATCTAACGGGTTTTAACGTGATATTTAAAATACTTATTACATGGTACTTACTAGTTAAGTTTTTGTAATTACCTTCCTCGACGTTTCGACCGGGTGACACCAGCCGTGTTCACGAGTCAACTGATCACAAACGTGAAAGTCTCAAACAATTATTAATATAGATGTTCGTATTACAACTTTTAGTTCCAACATGAGCGCGCACTGCCTGAGCTAAACCTTTTATACCAGATGCCAGTACCGGAAATCACTAGTAATAGTCAAATGAAATGCTAATAATTACAAATAATTTCTTAAATAGAAAGTTAATGTAACAAAATGTTACGGCAACAACAATGTTATATGTACTTCTATAATAAAAATAATAGATATATACAATTTCTTAAATGCATAAAAGTAATTATAAAAAATAGTATACAAGCAACACAAATCCTGACGGTACCCTAGCACACGTCTAGGCTAACGTGTTCTAATTAGTCCACAGATATTATTATCATTGACAGAAGCACCGCTGAACGCAGGCATGTCCCGGTCGCCTCAATATTGTTTGGAATTGCCGTGAAATAATACACTTATATGTGCTATATTTCGGCACCTAAGCCACGGCTATACAAAAATAGGATAGCACTATCAAGCTGTCACGCAAAATGGAAAAAACACTAGCTGTTACGCTTCTTTATTTGCATCTCTATATAAAGATATTCAGATATTGTTTCAGCAATCTAAAAAAATAAAATAATGATATTATCTAAGTGCTGGACTCGGACACCGTCTACCATAGAAAAATTTGACTAAAAGCATTACAACCAGCTTAAACGTCAGCATCTGACTGACCCACACTAAGTGAATTAGTTAATATTGTCAATTTATTAGCAAAAAAAAAAAAAAATATTCAGGCGAAGATAAAATACAAATAAATATACAAAATATGCTTTATTTTGTTACATAAAAAACAGTGTACATCGAACTAAAAACTAGGAAATACAAAAAGGGCGGGCTTACCGCTGTAAGCGGTCTCTTCCAGGCAACTAACATCAAGAAGCGATTCGGTCCTAATAAGGGTACTTGGCATAAGCCTACTAAAAGCACTTTTAGCATACCTTAAAACTATTTGCTTATTTAAATACATGCAACACGGGATATGGTAGTATGATAATAATAATAATAATATATTTTATATTTATATACATTATACTTATATACATATATTTATACGTATACATACTTATGTAAATAATAAATTACATACCAATAATAAAACAATTAAAAGATGAGAATAACACAAAGGATTCATGTGGTCTTAGATAAGGAGAGGTAGCCTTTAATACGCTTAATATATATTATAAATATCTAATTTAAAGCTCAAACATATCTGCAAGGCCGCCGGTTCTTCTCTCTTAATTGTTTTTGCCTGTGATACCTTCCCAAATTCCAAAAAAAAAAAAAAAATTGCGTTATGGCTGCATAAATGTTATTCTTTAACCAAGCAAGAAACGCCCATACGAACCAAAATCATACCGTCCTACAAATTTAATTAAAAGACAGTGGATGTTACTCGAATATTTATTCCTTGATATAGTCCTAGTTCATAAACGGCACTACAAAACTCCAGTTCGGTTACTTTTCATACGTGAAAGTTTGACTCGAGGCTGCCCATGGTCCTCAGTATTTATCACCTTGCTTGTGGAATATAGGATTTTGTGATTTGTCTTCTTTACCTCTCTCTTAGTAATATGTATATTACTAAGATACAGTATATAGGAAATAGATTAGAGTTCGCACCGCACAAAACCTTCCAAATTCTTTTAAAAGGCTAACAACGATCAAGTATTAATATTTAAGGAGACCATTATCTGTTTAGGTTTAATATTTCAAAATAAATTTACCTTTTTGGAACGGCATCGAACGGAATACAGTGGGCCCAGCCTATCATCAGGATTTGGTCGCAACGGAACAGAGCTTTAGGCAATTCAAGACATTTGCGCATACATGGCACGCGAAGAGGAAGGATAGGTAACGGCATAACTGCATCGAGATAATCAGGACTGACGAGGCCGATGACAATTTTTATTTTTTTAGACAATTTTGATATTTGTCAGGCCCCAGAAACGGGAGAGTAAAATAACGAGAGGGCAGTTAAATAATTTGTAGGGAGTTAAGAATTGCACTTTGGGGAACAGAGCCAGTGAGCAAGCCCCCTTGCATCTCCCATGATTCGCTCCGTATACCGAGAGGTGGGTTAGAGCATGGGTGGAGGTGGGTATACTCCACCCAGGGCCGGTGAAGGAGCGAAAATGCCCTGCCCCGCGCCAGAATAAAATAAAACGGTAGCTGGTAGCTACAGATAAACAGCATAATTAATGAACACTGAATGAATACTCATTTGGGATTAAGCGTTTCCCGTATCTCAAAAACGGGAGAAGGGGGCTAGTAAGGAATCTATGATGAAATACCCACCGTTGAGTATGAGTAATGAAATTCCTCACAAATGACGCCGTTCTGTTAATGTGCCGGGTAAGGCCGAGTGAATATCGCTGACGCTATATTTATAAATAAGCAGTAGCATTATCTATACAGAATGCAAAAAAACCCAGTGTACATGTATAAGCGCCATGCTACATTGCAGCGGAATTACGCACGCACCTCTCGCTCACATGATAATGTCGTAAAGTGAAATCGTTGGTGTCCCGTTTCGTGCGGTTTGTGAGAAGCCAGTAGCTGATTGAAGAAAAAGAAGGACACTGCATCAGATTTGTAATTATGTGGATATTTATAGATATCAGTTAGTCATCGAAAGATCCTGACTGCTCCTCTGTACCACTATAATAAAAATAATACAATATATTACAATATAAGTGTGTTTTATACACAACTTGTTTTTATAACATCATTCGTCCACTGCTGGATTCAGGCCTCCCCCACACAGCGCCACAGGTCACGGTCGCGTGCCACTTGCATCCAGCGGCGCATTGGCCACCGGAAATTCACCAGCCGCACGCAGCGATAACATGTCTACTTTGGCGGTATTATACCAGCGAACTACAACTCCCGGTCGTGCAAGACCGGCTACAGTGCACATTACCTCTTAACCCTAGAATACTAATATAAATTTACCACAGCTTAATACTAATTGTCGCTTGGAAGGCTACTTTTTAAATAAAACCAATTTATTACAATAGTTATTTATTAAATCTTTACAAGGATAACTTCAATTACTTGGCAAGCCTATACCTTTTTAAAAACTTAAATCAAAATTCTTTTATAAAATCAACATTTGTCTTAAAATAAGACTTAAATCTTACAATAACGGATATTTTTTTTCATAACGTAACAGTCTTATATCAGTCTGGTAAAAAAGTATTATTACTTAATCCTTACTTTTTTGAAATCAATACGAGTACAATATCCAATATATAAACTTTATAAAACACTCATGATAACATCACTTTTTTGTCTATAGAATAATTTGAAGTCAGCCTTTTAATTTTTTGTCACAGGAACTGTAGTTTGGAGAACGATGTTCCAAGCAATAATTTGTCTTACATTTAGCGCAGTAATAAACAGTCATATTTCGTTTATTAGCTGAGCAGTAGCTACACATACTTCTCTAGGCTTCTTTATACCTGGTTCAGTCACAGTTGGCTGATTTTCGGGAGCGAGAACCTCTTGTATAGCATCTCTAACTCCTCTCCTCATTTTTGGTCGCTCTTCACCTCTCAATTCACACCACGGTCGACATAACTCAGTACTCAGTTCTTTCATGTACTCTGTTCCGTTCTTTGGTTTAGTCCCGCGTGTCCTCAAATTGGATACATGCAATATACAGCTGTTCAAGACGGCCACGTTGATCATCCCGTAGAATAAGCACAGCGACCAACGTCTTGTTTTGCGATTACAACTCAAGTGACCACACATTTGGTCGAATGTATCAACAGCGCCTTTAATCTTGTTGTAGGACATAATGATTTCAGGCTTTTTCGTTACAGGATCTATTACCGGTTCCTCGTGCATTGTAGACAACAGAAGAACTGTTTTTGGGATTTTGGTTTGTAACTAACTAGTGTCAGTTTATTGTGAAAACCAAACATAGATGTGCCAACACGACGTGATGGATTGTGCTTGAACTCGGATGGTATTTATTTTTTCTTGGCTTTTATTGTTCCAATGATTGTACGGATCTGTTGCTCAGCTAGAGGTACCGATGTAAACCAGTTGTCTGCTTTGACGTTACGATTGCTCCCATAAATAGTCTTTGTATGCAGTTTGCAGTAATGAATACCTAGAGGTTCGGTCGGGGCAGTTTCGGCGTTCTTTCCTAAGTAGGGACAAGCGTCAAACATGTACTACTGCTCACATCACAAGCCAAAACTGTCTTTATGCCATACTTGGCAGGTTTATTGGGTATATACATCCTAAATGGACATCGAGCTCTGAAAGCAAGCAGCTGTTCATCGACAGTTATATATGGGAACACGGCTTGTAAAGATCTCTACATCTTTGTATAAATATCTCCCAGATGTTTCGGATGGGTGCGAAATTGTCATACTGTCACCGGTCTTCACGGGTACTGCGGTCATCAAAATGAAGACAGCGTCAGAGAAACTCGAAACGTTCCGAGCTCATTGTAGCTATGTATTTTGAACCACAAAGTGTGGGATCAAAAAGCTCTTTGGTCGGTAAATCGTTATTACCCATAGCGCCACTGAAAATTATAAGACCAAGCAGTGCATGAAGTTCTTCTTTTCTTGTCAGTGGTATGGTCGAACTTTGTTGCTTATATTTGGTAGCTTTGACCGAAATATCTTCGTTAGTACGTAGGAGGACTCTATCTATCATATCAGAAATGTTTTTTTTTTAAATAGTCCAATGGTCTTATACATCTCTACCATCCTGCTTTGGGCCGGGAAGAATGTGGACTACGTTCCTGGCAGCAGTTCTCATAGATCGTGACCTATCAGATGTTTCTCTCGACCAAATATAATTGTTCTTGCTTCTCACAGCCGACGCAGAAGGCAAAACAATAAGATTTTCCGCTGTTTGTTCTTCCTGTTACGCAGTTTCTGGAACTGGTGATTCTGATGCATTGCATGTGGCTTGATGTGTTTCTGAAATGTTCGGAGGTTCAGGTACAATATTTTGTAGGTCTTCTTCTAGTCGAAATGGCATGAAAGAAGGATTTGCCGCGCTGTCGTCAGAGTCATAAGGATCGACTTCCAGGTGATCCTTAGTTTCACTATCTGAGCCCTCATTTAGTAAGGAATCGGCTATTTGTTCTTCGTTGAGATTCATCTAAAGAAAATAAACATTTGCTAAGTTATAACATCGCTAAATGCTTAAAAAAGCACAAATCAAAACAAGTAAGGAAAAATAAACTTACCGTTAAAAATAATGGTCGCCTGTGAGGCGATTCAATAGCTTATATTTTGATCTGCGCCAGGCCCGCGTGAGCTCTCCTCTGCGGCGCGGGGAATACTGAATTGGCGCGAAAGGACAACTTGGTTCGCGGGCGCGTTTTTGAAATAACGAAAAAAAATACTGATCGCGCGGCCTCTCAGGCGATGATTAGTATACTAGGGTTAAAGAGGTTCGTGTTGGAAAATTACTTTTAATGTTTTAGCATGTTTCTCGTACATAACAAGCTCTCCGCTCTCCTATTCACAGACAATCATGCTCTATGAAGTTGTTTAAAATTCTTCGTATTGATTGAAAATCAGGAAAAAAACAGAAAAATTAATGAAATAATAATCTAGGGCTTCGGAATTGTAGAATCTGATACGAAGCCCCCACCTCTCCATGCGGCTGACGCCGAGGTTTACACCGACCTGCCAGCAGCACCGAGGAGATTGTACCACATTGACGTTTATACGGCTGGCTCTATGCAGCTCCAGCAGAGTCTCCTCCTTAGCTCGGCATATGGCATGTTGCAGGAACTTCACCTTCTTGACATCCTGCGTAGCCTGTCGCATTTCTCGGCGTCTTGGGGGCGGCTTCGTCTACTCCAGGTATACTGCCTCTTGCCCCGTTGCTGGCAGCTGGGAAATTTGCTATGTCAGCCGTCCAATAATAGAGCCCCCGCTGCTGGAAGGGACTCTTCGCGGGTGGTATGGCCGTTCTGCACACCGCCGGAGAGTGGAGCACGAGGGAGCCGCATTTTCAGTCCAGATATGCGCGCATATCTGTATTGTCCGCCAGCTGGGCAACCTCTTTTATAAAGTCGGCCTCATTCAGGGATCCCCTAGTCCCATCGGTTGACTTTTTCCGCACCTCCTCAAAATTTCGCCTATAGGCGCGGACCTTCTCTTGCAAGTTGCTCATCTCTTTCTGAAGTCGTGTGTTATCAACCTTCAGCCATTTCACCTCTACCTCCTCAGTCCGCACCGCCAGGGACTTCATCATGTCCCAGATGGAACCCATTCCTTATTTTGGCGGCATGGCCTCCCCTTGACGGTAGATAATTTTCATTAAAGGTCGAGGATCAGTTTGATGATGGCTTTAACTTCTTTGATTCCACGCTGCTTCACATCCTCCAGGACTACTGGGGTTGCTGTCAAACCTACAAATCCCTCCATCTCCTACAGGAACACCCTACGCCGTGGGGGGCCCTCAAAGTCCCTTCCCTATCATTTTCTATCCGGTCTCTGAGCTGTACACTGGCTTCGGCTAAAATGTGCGCATTGCCTCTTTTGGCAACGCACCGCGACCTTAATCCTGAAGCCCTGACAGAGCCCGCCTCGGATCCGGAGTCTTCGGACCCCTTTGTAAAGAAGCACTTACACCCCAACTCTACCTCGGGCAACGACGCTTACGAAGACAAGTCCCCGAGGACCTCGAAGTCCACCCCTACTGCCACGGGCGACCTCCACCCTTCTCCTTAACGATCCCGTACTCCCTTTCAGAAACCCATCTCCTCCCTACATGTTTACGCCTTGTATAGCGAAAACTGTACAGCTAAAAACAAAGCAGAACAAACCCCTGAAGTGGCTCACACCAACTTCGAGAACTTGACGCAAATCCCCCACACAAGTCCTACACAAACATAAACAAATGAAAGGCAACGAAATACCACGAGCTTGATAACAAGACACGTAAAACAACACAAGTACTAGCCTACATGCCCCTGCCCCGGAACGGAACAGTCAAACCAGGACAAGTTTATACGGCTTACTGATTACCGTAGTGCGAGAACTGAACTTCGAAAACACCAATATCTCTGTGACCTGAATTCAGACAGTTCACACTAGAAAAAATCAAACAGGAGAAATGCGCCGCCGCTAAACCTTTACGTTGCTACCACTGATGACACCAGTACTGCCTACGTCAGTGTTGTGTAGCTGTCGTATCATGATCGAGGCGCGCTGGTCCAACTCGACTGCAAATCAGCAACAGCGCAAACAGCACTATCTTACAGTTAACACTACATAATAAATATAACGCCGCTACTCCATAGTTCTTACAATTAATAATAGTAATAATAATAATAAAATGTTTTATTTGTGAGACCACAAAAAATAGAAAAACAAAAAAAAAACAAATAAAATAAGCAATATCACATGCTAAACATAAGTTACATAATATTCACTTTTCAATAGATAGTTGTTCCGGTACTTAGTTGCTGCGTAATTAAAGCAGCCTCTAAATGCTGCGGTTCTAAAAACAGGCATGCACAGTGCGCAAGGATCTAGTGATATGAGTGGTGTTAATTAATATCCCTTGTGCAGCTTAACTTCTAAATAAATAAATAAGTACACCATGCTTAATAATACCGAACAACATGATAGAAAGTTTTATACGTACACGGCTTTCCACGGTTGAAAGTCAATTGTAAAAAAACTTAAAGTTCGTTTTAAAAACTGAAAACGTGAAGTGAAACCCGTATAAATGTTGAAATATAAAAAGTAAGCAGCAAAAATCTGTGAAATAAAATTGTAGCTTATGAAGGCAGTTAAGTTTAACTTGTAAGTTTTGAGTCCGTTGAAAGTTTAAATTCAATCCCATAGTACTGAGTTGATTGTCATGTAACACGTTCAATTTTAATTTACGACGATGCGAAATGCAAATGGTATAAAAATTGAGATCATCTTAAAACACACTATACACATAACTCGTGCGATTGCTTCACGTGTTATAATATAATACGTCCCCTGCCACTTCGTTAGTCGTCAAAAATAAAGCTTTTTCAAAGTATACTATACTTCGTATTTTTCTCGCTAGCGGTAGCCGGAGGATTACTTCGGAGAGCCATCTGAAGGTCAAATAAAATATAGCTCTTTTTATGACGCAAGGGAATCTATTTACGGATGATGATTACGCATGATATCGGGGGGCCCGGGTGGCTCCGATACCATATGTCGGACTTGACACTCGGGGGTGCAATACCGACTAAACATTTACCTTAGCCGCTATACCTGAACGGTCCCGGATCTGCAGGTAACAGGATCCATCCAGTGACAGACTGGCCTCGGCGAGAAGGCCATACTTCTTCTCCTTGGGGACTGTCTTGAAACAAGTCCCCATCACGTCGTTCCAAGGTGGCCGGCACCGACACGAGCACTGAGGCACTACTATAGTAGGACGTGTAAGATGTAGCGCTACATTCGCTTACCTGCTCGACGTCTGCGGGAGTAGGCCAAATCTTCGGCCTCCTCAACCGTTCGTCAGCCTCCTTCTGGGATATGGCTGTCTCGCAGAATAAAACCATCGCCTGAAAGGATTCGTTTCAGTTGAGCATATAAATGATGATGCTCAACAATGACAAGACTCGTACAATGACTAACGTGAGATCGTGACGCAGCGCCGCCTATTTCGGGCACACCACTAAGGCAAATAAAAGATATATATAATATGGGCTATATTACTACTTAGCCCTTATGAAAAATATTAAAAGCTTTATCTCTATATAATATTAATTAGCAGTATATACCGGCTTCGCACTGTTATTTCAAGATACATGATAATTATTATTTTTTTCACATATTTGTTACATTATCGAAATTTTCATATTGGGCGCACCACTAAGGCAAATAACAGATGGCCCATGTTACTCCTCAACAGCGTACCTTTATATCAGTAAAATAATATTTAAGAAATATTGGATATATTATCGAAGTTTTAGTAATGATCATATCGTCTTATAAAATCTTATATAGCCTATGTTCTTCGCTGATAATGTAGACTTGTAATGATATTTTTTTTAACGGTTTAGTGGTTTCGGAGCCTATTCAATGCAATCGAACAAACAATCAAACGTTTCCTTTTTTAAAATATAAGTATAGACATAGACAATAAATAATGTATTTCAAATAAAATTACCTTATAACCTTCGTTATTTCTAAAACAAAAAAGGTTGTTTCCCTAAAGTTTGGCTTGCTGGTAGAAATTAACTAACAACTACAATTCCTTGACTGTTTTAGTAGTTAATTAATAATTCTTCGCATATGAGAACGACTCAAGTAAGACTTTAGGTGATATTTAGATCTCGCTTCTGCTTGCGTTGAAGCCAAAACCCAAGGCATATATTGAACATTCTTCGTACATAAATTGTATTGTTAAAATGATTTAATTAAACTTCTGTATTTTCTTATACATCATAAAATATAATATTATGATCACGTCATATAATATTATGACCATAATATTATATAATATCTCCGTTCATATTTCAGAAATAACTTTATGAAATGAGGAAGAAAGCATTCTTGATCGATAGCTTTCTCTAGTTATGTTCCCGTTTGGAGCGTAATGTTATTTGGCACTCAAGTGTTCCTAGTTTATTAAACATATAGTATATCACCGATGGACAGAAAAGCGCAGGAGGCGCTATGAGTGTATCCTACTAGTTCCCTGATTCAGACCAGGGACGGGTTGAGCGCCGTTCTCATTGAACTGCCGGCGGAATCGTCAGAGTGTTCAGTACGACTCCCCTCTGGCAGTAGGCCAGTGTGGGTCCCGTCATAAGGGCTCAGCCGGTCTCCGGGGTGATCCTGTGCATAACAGATCCGGGTTTACCTTATACAACTAAATAGTGACGTTGCTGTTTTGTAGTCGAATTGGGCCAGCAAGTCTCGATCATGATACGATAGCTACCGAACACTTACGTAGGTAATACTGGACTTAAATTATTTCCATATTCCCACATACATAGTGCAATTTGTGAGAGCCCCGTGGGCATGTGATATAATTGGGAAAAGGAGAGTAACGTACCGGTAGATCTCAGGGATTTTCGGATATTTATAGCAAAACAGCCAATAAACTACTGCTTATTTGTCACCGTCTATACATATTACTTCTGCTTTGCTATAATATTTTTACTTCTATACATTATAAAAAAGCTGTCTACTATGTGTAATAAATTTTTTGAAAATTTGAAAGTGGTTTTCACCCACATATAGAACGATTACCGAGGAAGGGTTTTTACTATATACCATATTTTTAATTGAAATATTAAATATTGTTTTACGTCATCTGAAGTCTAGGTACATGTGTAATAAGACGGCATTAATCTTGGTGAAATACAACTCTTAACGCGATAACCCTAATACGATCCAATTCACTCCGTTTTACCGAGGTTTTGACACGCCATATTTACGTAGGCGCAGATGTACGGAGCCCTATGTTATGAATGACTTAAACGTTCTCAGATACACATTCATGAGTTATGCTCTGTGGGTGAGTGATTATAACATTAGTAATAAAATCTACTATTTTGGTGCGTTGAGAGTATTTGCATTATAATCTATTCCAATGTTATAAGGAGGTGAAATTTATAACTTTTTGTTCGTTGGGGGTAATCTTCAAATAAACAGATCCGATTATCAACCCTTTTTTTTCTAACAGAACCAGCAGAACAGCTACACCATACCGGAGTGTCATCGGCTATATTATATTATGGCCGAACACATTTGATTTTTGACGCTCACTGAAGTGATGGAATACGGTTCGGATAGTCTTATTAAAAGTAGGACATTTACATTATATATTGATATTATATATATAATATATTACGACTACCGACGCCCGTGAACAACATCCAAATGATTACTGTGCCGATACGTTGCCCCCCTTTGGACTCCCCCCAATGGGCCAGCCGCTACTAACAAACCACACTAAACGCGACACTGTAGTTGTTACGTTTACGGCGGTATTATGTGAGCGAGAGTTACCTCTCGGGTCGTGCCGGCCCAATTCCGTTGCATAGGTGGATGTAGTGTCATGTACTATGCGTGGCACTGCCACCTCCCATGCGGCATAGCACTATCACTTCCTAACAATAGTACGTAATATATACATAATATATGTATATATTACGTACTATTAGAACACGGAAAACTTTAGTTCCAACTCAGGTTTGAGCTTGCTTATTCTACATATTTTCTGTACAAATAACATTTATTTACGTTCTGTTAGAAAATAAATTTAAAGATAGTGATTTTATTCCTTTATGGATTTTACATTTGAAAATTGAGTATCTACATCATGCCTGTTACACCGCCAGTTCCTCTCTCTTAATTGTATGTAGCATCTTTGAAGGTACCTTCCCCAAAATTTTC
The DNA here is from genome assembly GCA_017140195.1 of Eumaeus atala. Taxonomy (NCBI): domain Eukaryota; kingdom Metazoa; phylum Arthropoda; class Insecta; order Lepidoptera; family Lycaenidae; genus Eumaeus; species Eumaeus atala. The sequence goes on from JAFELO010002778.1 coordinate 23,447, forward strand.
CCCGAATAATTAAACCAGGCAAGAAGCCCCCCTACAAACCAAAAATACACCCTTCTATAACATTACTTCCCACCTAAGGTGCTACAAAGGCTCACTGTAATTCTTACTATCCCAGGAGGCGTCACATATTGTGACAATTTTTTATTCTATACAAGGAGGCCACGTCGCGGGGGTAAAGGTCCTGTTACAGGTGTAGGCAATCCTTTAAATACATTTATTTGATGATGGTCTCTCCATATTCACAATTGAGGACAAACTCGGTGTACGAGTGCCAAGTATGCGAGAGGTACCTCCCAGGTCATGTCGGCCCAATTCCGCTGCAAAGCAGCATGACACTATCTCTTACTAGCATGGCACTATTTTCATTAGATACATATGACCATCACTTACGTGTCCTAAATATATACAATATCTTATAAATCAAATTGTACATTAGTTTTGCCCCTGTCAAGTTCATAACTATAAGGCTACAACCCGGAGATTTCAATATTGAAATAAATATTATCATGCGTGGAGTTTAGCGGGAGTTGAAAAGGAGGGCGACGTATCGGCATAGTAATTATGCTGGTGTTCATGGGTGTCGGAAGCCGTAGCCTTCTACGCAATCTGAGCCCTTGGCTCAGATTTCCCGTTTGTCCCCTATACAATATAAAAATAATCGTCGGTCGGTCGGTCGTCGGACACAACTGGATGAGGAGATACGAAGATCGGGTTCGGTGGCGCGCCTTAAGAGAAGCCTATGTCCAGCAGTGGACAAACGTCCGCTGAAAAAGATAGAGAGAGAGAGAAAGTAACTCTTCTTTCCTACTTTATGCTTGTAAATAATTCCCGGCTACTTTTCTTGAAGTATCTCGACTGCTTCAATTACACGGATACACTTAATTCTGTTATTTATCACACACTCGTGATAAAAATCTCTCATACCAGTTTCACTAACAGATTTAGTCCTCACACCTTGCATCGCGGCCTGCTCGCAAACCGTACGAACCGCAACAGCAAAGATGTCAATTTACAGAAGTTTCAAGTGAGCGAGAGGTGCCTCCCGATCCCCCGAGGAATCATGTCGATCCCCGAGCAATCATGCAGCATCACCTGAGAGTGACCGCATATCTCATAAGTTCTATAGAATGCTTTAGTAAGAGGTGCTGCCATGCTGCAGTATGCAGTGCAATTGCAGCCTAACTGGATCGACACGACTGGGGAGGCACCTCTCGCCCACTTCAAACTTCTGTAAACTGACATCTTTGCTGTTGCAGTGCGTACGGCTTGTGAGCATCCGACGGTCCATTGGAGCGGACGAGGAAGGAAGGACAATGCATCTGCATAGTAATTATGAAGAAGCTTATCAGGTCCGCCTGCTCGATTCTATCCACATATATTATATCCTTTTAAAAGATATGCGGGGTATTCTCTAACAATGTACCTGTACTTACAAACTAAAATTAATAATAAATAAGGGTAGAACTAAGTAACAGTTATCTTTATTTCTAAACCAATATAATAAATCTGAAGAGATTATTTGTTGTCGGAACGTGCCATTAATCTTCTGAACTTACAAGTCAGAAATAAAAAAATGTTTTACGTCAATGAGAAAGGATAAATTTCTGACAGTCAACAAGAATATAAAATATAGCTGACAGACAAACAAACTGTTTAGGTTGTTTTAATTATCTTAAAAGCTAAGCCTTCCACATATCAGTGTGGATTATTTATAACATGTGACATTTTTATCGATTATATATCAAAAACCTCTACGCGTGCGTTTATTGTTAAACTCTTCAAATTAACTTCGTTTAGAATTACATTTTTAGTGGGTACAGGTATAAAGGGATTGCACTTTTTTTCTGATGCCTCCCCTTTCTCTGGATTTCAGGATTTAATAATATATTGCGCCTATGGTTGACTTAATACACACACACACTCACATATATGCTTCAGCTGTCAACTATTTTGTTTCACTAATGACGCCGCAGATTGTGTACAAGGAATATGTAAAAAATGCGTTGTATGATATCAGTTATCCTAGTGATTTGACGGATCCTCAAAATCGAAAACCTGTGACTGTTAGCTGTATTAAGGTATCTCTTTAAATAAATACTGATGGTCGTACGACATAACTTGGGCAAAGTTGTATAATGTGGTGAAAATATGTAACGGTCATGAAATAACTGTAAAATATACTAGCTGCGATAACTGTAAGTGCTTGATCATTTTTATTCGTAAATATCAAGATATCCATCGGTAAGTATAAACCTTTTTTCTATTATTTCAAACCCAAGTTGGTAGAAATAAACGGACATCTGGCCGCTCGGTCGGTGTTTACAATTTGCTAGTCGATCGTGTAGGTACTTAAAACATAGCTTTGTTTTATATAGCGCAACAATATGAGCAAGAAGGTGGGTATCATGAACATGACCCAAAAAATCACCGCTATTGTGTCACTTCTTGCTATTTTCAATGCGTCCCTTGAAACCAAAATCACAAATACCGAACGCAATATGCTTAAATCAAGTGAAAGCGCATCATTATCATTATCGTCATCGTCACAGCCAGCGACATGCCATGAGGCAACTAAAATAGGCCAAATCTGTTCCACCTGTGGAGACTCGCAACCCCCTTCCTTGTGTAGCAGCTTATCCCACGGGAGAATATCCTGAATGAGAACAGGGACCAAACAAGCACTAATGGAAGCATTTAGTCATGCATAAATCAGGTCACTGCTTTAGGTACAATAATGTGTCTACACTACGATACATCACATGGGCAAAGGCGACTCGCGCGCCCTCACGTTGCGCGGTACTGAATTACTAAATACTATATTAGGCATCCGAGTGACAGATGACACTGCCACGTACAGAGTCTAGCGATCACGAGGAGTACCAGCACCATGCCAACGCGTTTCCGTGGCGTTGAGTACTTATAGTGAGAGGAGGCTCTTAGTGAGTAATCCTACATTGCCGGCCAACTATACCTTGGCGGTGTCTTCTTTTTTAAATTTTCCCCCTCGTGTGTTCAGTATAGTGATATTGAGTATCACCGAGAAGTTAGTTTACAATTCTTACAACCAGTCTACACACGAGTTTCTGACTTACCTAAGGAATTGTTTACTAAAGTCAACCAATCACCAACCAGCAGAGCCACCTGCGAAGATAATAAATCCTACTTCATGATCAAACTAGCGTATATAGTTGTAAATTCCTCCCTCTCAGCTATTTTTAAACTATGCATATAAGAAGGTATATTCCCGGAAATATGGCGGAAAGGCAATATAAAATTGATACTTAAGCCTAATAAATCTCCAGACGATTCAAAGTCATACCGCCGCATGACACTACTTCTGAATCTGGGTGAACTACTTGAAGGGCTCGCTGTAACCCGTTTTATCTCCAGTGGAATTACATTTCATAATCAATAATATAGTTTTACCACCGCATGATCTACAGTAGATGCCGCTATATTACCAAGGAAAACAATCGACCTATCAGACGCTAGGTGTGTAGTGGGAGTATCTGTAGATATATCTGGTGCATTCGATAATACGAGCGAGCGAGCGAGCGAGAGGATGGGGATGCTACTTGAATATTTCATGAACTACAACAACAACACTGCGGCTCGGTCACTTTTCATACATGTACAGTTTGATGCGAGGTTGCCCACTGGTCTCAGCACTATCTCCTTGTTTGTGGAATACAGGGTTCGATGATTCTTCTTTACCACACCCGACATTATGTACGTCAACAGGATACGCGGATGACACACTCCTGATAGTTCAAGGTTATTCGCGATTTTAAATCGAAACTAACTCAAGGTACTGTCTCAGTTTAATATCGACATGGGGAAAAAGAAAGAGCGATTAGTATTCACACCGCACAAATCATTCCAAATATTATTAAAAGGCTGCTTACAGTCGGCGCCACGTACTAAATTCAACATCGTGACAGTTAAATGTAAAAAAAACCTTTATTTACTTAGGACTGATATTAGAAAATAAAGACACTTTTTCATACAAACCGGAGAAAAGGCTAAACGTATTTTTATGCCTCTACTAATATGTCAAGGGCGTGTCATTTAAAACCTTAAAAATAATATACAATGCAACGTATCTTGGAAGCATATGCTACTGTTCGCCAGTGCAGGCAGATAACGCTGCCATATGCGCTGCGCGACTTAAATTATTCCAAATTCAACGACTGTTTCTGTATCTTTATGAAAGGCCCAACGCACCCTCAACACGGATGCATTGCTTGTTCCAGCCGGAGTCTTAGCAGCAGACTTAAAAATCCAACCTTGAGCAGCCATCCATGAATTATCGCTAACATAACCTCTCTAGTCCTTATTTTTTAAGACCAAAAGACAGACAGAAGACCGAAAAATTATTTAGCCATATAGAAATTATCAACCAAAACTTAATTAAGACGCGATGGAATACCTCAACAAAAGGCTGACATTTACGCAATTTCTTCCCTTATGTGCGCGACCGCTTAGCGAAAGATTGGCTAGAGACCGATCATTGAGTTACACAATTCCTTACCGGTACGGCAACGGCAACTTAAATTTTTTTTTTTTAGATTTAAATTAATGGTACCGCTTCTGTGGTGTAACGGTGGGCGTATCACCTGTTAAGACAGTTAGGCGCGTGGGGACTTGGGTTCGATCCCCAGGTCGGGCAACTATTATTCAATGTTTGAGGTTATTCTGAGGATTGGAATGTGCCTCAATACTTTGGCTTATCATGGGTGTTCCAGTACATTTACTGGACTTACGAGTCGTGGATTTACTAGCACAACTCTGTCTACCTCTTCGGGGATGATAGGCGTGAAGGTACTTCACTTTACTTTTAAATTAATGACTAAACCTTTTTGTGACTTCCGTAAATTTAAAAGGTTTTATCATAACTATTAAAACAGTGTGTTTCCACACGGTTTTAACTCAAACATAACGACAACTTAAATAACAAGAAAATATATGTAGTCATTAAGTAAGGTTAAATATATCCGTGGTACATAGTAGCTGGCTGTCCTCTCTTTTCTCGGCTTGTATAAGTCACTCTAACCTTATATTATCCCCGCCTTGATTGGGGAGGGAAACTGGAATTTATTCCTGCTCCTTCTATTTCCTTCTGATTAAATTCGTTGCGGCTCCTAAGACAGTTTTAGCTTCATTCCTCGGGCTCCCATGCGATCATATCAAAAGGTTTGTAGTAGATTCCGCTGTCGATCCTGGAGACACAGGAGTAGTAGTGGTGGGAATGAGTGGTGGGCTTAATCCATAAAGAAATAATTAATGTAAATGCGATTATAATAATGAAATGCTATATAAAAACTTCAATAATAAAAGTTTTAGTATAGAGCAGGAAAAGTGAAATAACAATGCTCACTGCCGCTCGAATACACAAATCCATCTCAGACCGGGCCATTGCATAATGGTCGTCTTCTCGTCTGGTGAATAAACCCTTACTCAGCTCTCACGTTTTTCCAGATCACAAACCATACACACAATTCCGATTTAACCAATCAAATAATTATAGAAAATTATTTTTATTTTTGATATGACCATCGCTTATTGATCACCAGTGCCGATTGGATTTAAATTAGAATTTCGAGAAGACCCGTATAGAAATATGAGTCAATTACTTACACATTCAATCTCTAGTACGTACATATTTGATTTGTTGGGTTAACATTTATTATTTCCACATCATTAGATAACTTTATTGTGTATAATATGTCGCTATAACCACAAGAATATTAAATGTATTTAATAAATCAAGGCCTGTTCTTCATGTTGGTAGTAAGTAGCGTTTAAACAAGTTTTTGTAGTGATCGGTGACCTTGTGTGAGTGAACACATAATATAATTTGGTACATATGCGTAGTCGTATTCTTCAAATCGCCTTATAAAATTACGGCTGGCCACTTTAGAAACCAGGGCTGTTTTGTTTTGAGGTGGGCTAACGAGTAATATTGCGAGACGTTCTTCAATATGGTAGCTGATGTTTAGCCTCATTATATCTCCTGATTTTAGGCAGTGATAATGATCGATGCAAGTATGGAATCAGGCCAAGTGTTTTGAGTGTAAATGAAAAAATATAACTTATCTATGCATATTTGTATTTCTCTATATTCTACAATCGACGTCATTGTTGTTGTCATATCAAGTAACGCCGCGAGTATTAAAATTGTCAAAATATCGTATAACGGTGAAATCTTTCTGGCGCAATTTCGCTCACCCATATGCAATCTGTCTTATCGCCGACCCACCACAAAATAAAACGGCCCTATTTTTTTTAAAATGGCGATTTAGAGACTTCAACAACGACACATACATTAATTAGAATTTTCAAAGTGGAAACAAGAATAATGTAGTAGCACCAGCGAGCGGTTTCCCCCGCTTAACCCCGGTCCTATTAGTTACATGTAAAAACAAACCCTTCACCTTTATGTTATTAGTATATATGTGGATTTAGTTTAATAGGTGGGTATACCTAAAATTTGTTGACAGTTTTGACCTAGTGAATTTTAAATATTATTTTTTTAGGGTTAGGAGAAAATGAACGGGTTTAGCCACACTATCCCCGTCTTGAAACATATTCATATCCCTAACTATAGCGGGCACGATGTTCGCCTTTAAATTATGGGTAGGCTGTTTTCTCTGAAAACATCATATCGGTTCGGAAAGACACTGCCTGGAGTTTCCACATATGTGTGGACACACCACTACACGTGATAAGAAAGTTATAATTGAAACTTAATTTAGGATTACTTACAAACAGTGACAGTACTGTAAATATATTCAAATATGGTAACTGAGTGATCCAAGTTTAGTTCCAAGACTGTTTTCCTCTATGTGCATTGAAGGCAACGTCAATTATGCTGTAGTGAAAGAATTGACATCGTGTCATTACCATCTATATCTACACTTGTTATTAAACAAAATCCTCAAAGCCTATCTGTATATGTGTGATCGATTTTGTCATAATTTACAGAACGGATTTGTATGTGGTTTTGAAATTTATGTAATGTGTGAATTGAATGTAGGATGACTCCCGAGGAAACTTTTGTTATTTTTGGCCTGGTGTGTCCCAATGCTGGACAAAGACCTCTACTCTCTTTCTTAACCGCACTGTCAAGATCTAGAAAGGGCCAATGCTGCCGGAAGGATTCTAGCTCATCTCGCCATCGCATACGGGGTTGACGGGCATTCTGGGGGTCCATAAATATGTTCTTTGGAATAGAAATATTCTGGTCTGCGACAGACGTGGCCAGTTTGAATCCAATTAGACAAGGTAATAAATTTTAAGTGTATAATTTTTTCAATGAATCTCTAGTTAACGTTCTTTATTCATGGCGAACCACAATCTCCCACCGCTGCCACACTTTTGTCCCCAGGATCGACTACGACCATCTCTTGTGAGCAGTTGATGGGATCGCAAAAAGTCCTTGAATACTGAAAATTACCTTGGGGACCCCAACAAGGCAATTTTTAGTAATAAAAGCGAATTTGAACAGGAGAAAATAGAACTGTTCCCGGTTTATCCCAATCAAAGTGAAGACGGTACGGTATTGAAATGGCTCAAACAGTCAAAAAAAAGAGACAGCATCCTAGTGAAGCCCGGCTGCTGTGTACCACGAAGATATTTATAAATACCTAACACATGGTGATGTGTAGGCAATATATATAATAATTTAACACTCTGGACTAATTATTGTAGTTAGCGGACTAGTTTTCTATTTGTACTCGTGTTCGCTACAACTAAACATTTCAGACCCTGGATACGTAACACAAGCTATTTCGCACCAGCTCCTTTGTTAATCACTCCTGAGGTGACGAAAATTGCGTCTTATTGTTGAACTTGTGTGTGTCCGTTTTCTGATAATGCCATTAAGTCTTTATATTTTAACATATTCATGACAATATAAATAATATTCATGACATATAACCATTTATCATGGCCACCCAAGCTATTTTGTGTAGTTACACTTAATAGCTAGGGTGACCAGGGTCATACACAAATCGGAGATTGAAAATCTCACCAAACTACTACAGTGTGGTGAGATTTTTAATCCCCGATTTTGAGAATCAGGTACAGCTTCCAATACTCAGCAACTAAATGTTGGAACAATTTCGCCTCCACTCCAATCCACGTGATCTCTGCTCCAAAAATCTCTGAACGCCACCATAAGCACAAAGCCTTCAATTCAAGCCCTGCCGTAGCTGTGGGGCTCGGTTGCCTGGGTTGGGGAGTCGCTCTTTTTACCCCTCCTATAGGAAGAGGGGTTAAAAGAGATAAAGATGCGACGCCTCGTCCTCCGAAATGGAGGCGTTCCCTTGTTCCTTATCCTCCTTGCTCACAAGGGGAGAGGATGCGAACCTCAACCCATTGCACTGTCCCAAAGTTGGTGGGGTTTTCCTGTGGTGTGGGATATCCACACAGCACTGGACCCTACCCAGGGGCAGTGAAGGCGCGTAAACGCATTGCACCGCGTCATCAAAGAAAAAAAAATTTTGATGAAATTGCTGCGAGCTGTTTTTTATATATTTCCTTTAAATTAATTTGATTATTACATTATATATTTTTTCTTATGTATGTATTTGTGTGTAGGTTATGGTTAAAGTTACTGGGTGTGGGTGCTAACGCTCGGTGGTATATTGGGTACACTAAGTTGTTTTTTATAGAATAGCGAGGTAAATGGGCAATCGGGGTCTTTTTACGACTAACGACGCTCATGATAATCCGCATAATTTTTTTGCCGATGCATTGCCCTCCTTACTTAGTACATTGCCGAAACGAAGAATAAAAAGGGTGTTCCAGAAAATGAGCGTTAGGACCATCAATCCTAACTTATGCGGAGGTTTCCTTCTTGTGAGGTTGATTTAATCTGTAATTTAGTATTTTTTAATAGTACCAATGTTATATTTATTATATTTTTGTATTTTTTTTTCGATTGTCGCTCACCTTTCCACACTTATATTATTATTCTGTACTTTTGCTCAACATATTCTAATAACAATATAACTTATCGCCAAACAATTAAAGCTATTTCTTTTTATTAAAAAATCGAGAATTAAGATGTTCTATTGTACATTTCAAAATTATATTTGTTTCTCAGATATGTAACAAAGTCGTAATGTAAAACTAGATCATCTCCATGAAATACATAATTCATGGCATTTTTAACATCTTTCGTGTCCACAGAAGTGACAGGCTTACAACAAAAGGAAAAACGAAATAATAATCTTAACAATTATTTTTCATGTCATGAACTCATTCTTGGAACCTGTACAACGTGAACTGTAAAAGATTTAATATTTTTTTGACACGGTAATATTTCTATATAACCATCAATACTACAATAATAACAATAATAGGAACTGATATTTCCTAATTAAAAACTTCCCAGAATTTAATGTTATTATTTTCATAAAATATGGACACCGTATGATACTGATAGATGGGTAGTATAGTATACCTTGTGCATTACATTATTTACAGCCAGTCACGGCACTAACTACAACAATAAAATGTTATTTATTTGACAATCCTTTACCTCAGCGTTATCTTGCGTGCTGCAGCACCAGGAAGTACTAGCGATCCGACCAAGGTCGTATCGTCAATAGAACAAATCCTATTCACTTTTCGGCAATAATATGTCATTTTTATAACGACGGTCTAACTCGATCCCAAAAATATATCAAACTATTTTCTACGGGGCCTAAAATTTTATCACAAAGTTTACTTTGTTCTACCTAATGAGATGTGGAGACCTTTTTGCCTATTTGTTTTCAGTTATGCGATCGCCTTTTGTTTGTTAACGGACAACGGCGGTCTTGTAAGAAACTATGTCTTATTTTTGTAGGGATAAAGTAATTGTGCAAATGGTAGCGATTGCTTTATAGTACACTAGCGGTTCGCCCTCGCTTCGATCTTGTTTAACAAGACCCAAATGCGATATGACCTTTTTAGTGGGTCTTTTTTTACAATTTTGACCACAAGCTGAAAGATATACTTTTCTCCGTCGGACTCTTACAAATTCCTGAGATAAATATTGCGCACAGGCGAAATGGACGTAGTTTGTAACGTTCCCACCAGCTGAAAGTACTGCGGATTGCTGATGCACAGTGAAGGAATTAATGATTAAATTCCATAAATATTTTATGTAAAAGTTATTATCAGCTGTGGATCAATATGTGTGTAAGCTATTGCCTAACTCCTCCCTTAACTCGACCTTCGATAAGTAAAAAGATCATTGTATAAGGCTCAATATTGTAAGCCAAATTAGATGACAAGTTCCAGTGAGTGTTGATAAATCATATTCAACACTCGTTTTCAAATAATTTACCTCTATAGCACCAAGGAATACGCCAACAAAAGGTTTTTTACGGACAAAAAAAAAACATTTTTCATAACTGAGCCATTATGTTCGGAGCCAAACGATCATTAATATAAACAAAATACACAAATAAGCACAGTCGGACATATTCGGCTCTATGTTGTCTCGATAGATCAGAAGCATCAATTAATTATGCGAGCGACATAAGGAATATTCCGAGTGAAAAAAGCGAGTAAATTCTTGAGACATTGATAGATTACTCCGACTGTACTTTTATTGCTGTTTTTTAAACTCCATTCAAAAGCTAATACTGTCCAATAAAACAATGAAGATATTTTACGAAAGCTGCGAGGAATTTATAATTATTCAAAGTATATGTTAACATTTGAATAAATAAATATACTTTACATACTTCAACAATTATTTATTTTTCACTTACGAACGGTTTTGACTTATTATCATCAGGTAAACAAATATCTTTGTAAGAATGTAGTTCAATAAAAAATGTCTTCAATCAACGGCTTAAATGTATTCAAATATGATCAAAGTAACTGAAACTCACTAAAACTCCGCGGGTTCCGTCGGTCACCTAAATTGAGGTGCCCCATATCTGAGTGCTGGCGTCTTACCATAAGACGCTATAATCACTAATCCCTTGTTCCTTTACTGTACTATGAACATTGTATGAGCTTCGACAATATATTTTACTGGCAGCCCTTCCCGGATTCTCAGGGATATTTTACGAAATATAACAAATATAAATTCATGGTAATGATGATTTCATTGAGCTATCATGACATTTCATGGTAATAACAACAAATTAAACTTATGACACAACATTTGTTGGAACAGCTAGTTGTCAATAATTTCTGCAGCGAAGTAAGTATTTACCTTTTTTTCACAACTTTGGTTACATTATCGAAGTTTCATAATGATAAAAACGTTTAAGAAAACGTTATATATAACATAATTTTTCTTATCGGTCTTGTAGTTTTGGAGCCTATTCAATGCGAAACACCAAACAAGTAAATAATTACATGTTTCCTCTATATGACATTAGTATTCGATACAGATACCATCGTAGAACAGAGAAACTTTAGGAGTACATATCTGTCATCATTTACTAAATAATCGACATTGGCTCTTCTAATACGTTTGTGGGAATAATTGTCCAAATGTTCGCTTGGAAAACTGGTGCACTGACAGTCATGTGATGGATGAAATTTGACGTGGGAATTATAAACCCGGTCCACAGGTAAGCTAGACTAGTAAAATACAGCGGCGATATCTACATTGTAGATGATTCGTAATTTTTGTAATGCAATCATCAATAAGATGCTCTCTACTTTAATTCATACATCAATCATTAGATACTCTCTACTTTAATTTAATTCATACCTAGAAATGAAATGAGGGTAATGTGAAAGTTGTAAAACACAAGCCATTGGCGTGTCCGTGTCCTACACCGAGGGTTCCATAACAACGGCAATCATGAGCATTATATTTTATATGTCCGTCTGTCTGTACGTCCGTCAATACATTTTTCACAGAAACATGGGATCATCTAAAGCTGGTCTTCATCTGGAATACTACGGCGAGAAGCTCCAACGAGTCAAGGAGTTGCTCTGCATGCCGGGGGTAGTGGTGGAGGGATGGACGGGGCGCGAAGGGCCGTCATAGTGCCATCGCTGCCAACACTTTTGTCCTCCTCCGCGTACTGCCACCGGCAGATCCGTTGCGTGAGATGCGGGCATAATCACGCGGTCGGCGACTGTACCAGCCCAAGGGCGCCGCACCGTCGTGTGCAAACTGCGCCGGGCCGCAAGTCGCCAACGACCGTAGGTACAGGATCTACATCAGGGAGGCAAGACTCAGAGGCCTCAAGCTCAATCCCGACTAAACCCGGGTTCAAGCAGGACCAGGCCCCGAAAGAGAAGGCTGGGAAGCCAGACGCCCTAGTCCCCACCTGCGGAGTCCAGGCCTGTCTGTCGGCACCGGCAAACCCCCCCACAGCCAGACCCCGCGCTCCTCCCCCCAGCCCCCAAGAAGAGGAAGAGGAACAGGCCTCGAAAGAGGCAGCCAAAACGCTCGCAGTAGCATGCTGACCCTCCAGAGGCACCACCGGCTCTTGCTCACCCGAGCGCGGAGATGGCGACCCACCAGGCCGCCAAGGGAACAGGCACACCACATCCAGCCACCCCAAGGCCTGCACCAACACCCAGAACAACACCACAGACCACACCCCCAGTACCCACCACTAAGCAAACACCCCGGGCCTATGGACACAGCCCTGCCGAAAAATCGCTCCTGGTTCAGCACTGGCGAGCTCAGGGAGACAATCGCTGAGATCGTCAGGGAGGAACTCAGGCAAGTGATCTTTTTTTTTTGATCTCAAGGCAGGAAGGAGCTCACTCGTCTACTCAGGGACCCCAGGATATGCCCGCACACAGCCACAGCTCAGACGACTTCGACACCGCACACGTCCAGCCAAAAGGGAACCAGTGATGCATCGTAAGCAATTACGAATCATCTACTGGAACCCCGGCGGCATCCGATGAAAAGTTTAGGACCTCAGTCTGCTCGCCTAGGAGTACGACATTCACGTCATACTGTTGGGAGAGACATGGCTGGACAGGACCTCAAGATGGTGAACTATACCGTGTATCGCAGGTACGAGGTGTCGCCGAGCGGCAGGGCGTACAGAGGTACGACAGCGCTCGTTCGGCGGGACATCGTCCATGTCGACTTGGACCTCAACCCCTTCTCCGACATGAACACAACCGGAGTAGTTGTGCAAGTCTCGAGAGAGTTCGACGTCACCGATGTCAATCGCATACTGGATGGCGGGGGCCAGGTGTTGGTTGCTGGTGACTTTAACTCCAAGCACACCGCTTGGGGATCGTCCACCATCAACCGCACCGGCGCCATACTGCAGGCGGATTCGGAGCGACGGGGATACACGGTGCAAAGACCCCCTGCCCGACCCACGTCCCTACGGATCACTGGCGGAATCCGGACGAGTTGGACATCGCCATTCACAACAACCTCCAATTCACACTGGAGATAGAGGTGCTGTATGATCTGGACACGCAGCATCTACCAGTCCTAATCACACTACACTTGCAGCGACGGCGGTTGAAAGGGAGCGGGAACGGACCAGACAGAGGGTGGACTGGCAGGTCTTCAGAGACCGTATGGCCGACTTCACTATCGACGGGCAGCTCGGACCGCACGCAGAAGCTCCAGTCGCCGCCGAGAACCACGAGCACGTAGAGGGCCGCATTCGACAGCTCCTTTCGAGCTCGCCTCCGCCGCTGGGCGAGGTGCAAAGCACCAGGCCCCGACAACATCCCCCCCACAGCACTGGTGATGATGCTGTGGCGCACAGCTGTGGCTCTCACCAGGATAGCTAACGGCGTTCTCCGCACGTCCCACTTTCCGTATATCTAGAAGGAAGGGAGAATCGTCGTCCTCTCGAAGTCGGGCCAGCCTCGGCACCTGCCCGGATGCTACCGGCGGATCACGCTACTGTCGCACGTGGCCAAGCCGTTCGAGCGGCTATTGCTCCGGAGACTGAAGCTGTACGTCCCAATAAGGGCGGAGCAGTTCGGTTTCCGGAGCGGCCACTCGACCACACTGCAGTTGGCGCGGGTGCTCCATCACTTGGCCACGGAGATGAACAAGGGAAGACACTTGGTCGGAGTCTTCCTCGATATAGAGAAAAGTCCTTCGACCGGGTGTGGCACCCGGGCCTCCTGGTCAAGCTGATGGACGCCGGCGTCCCGTCGGCTCTCGTGTGACTAGTGGCGTCGTTCTTGGAAGGGAGAACCTTCCGGGTAGCGGTGGAGTTGCGTATCCCCTTGCCTCTACGTGGCTTATACCAACGACATCCCGACGCACAACGACCCAATGGGAGAGGGCGAAACGGATGTCTTGCTCGCGCTGTACACCGACGACAGCGCTTACATATCCTGGTCCCAAAAGCCGGAGCTAGCAGCCAGGCGAATGCAGCGGCTGCTGGATCGACTGCCGGAGTGGCTCGACAAATGGGGGATGTCCGTCAACGTGGAGAAAATGGCAACCCTATTCGTCAGCACGAGGCGCAGCATGCCGGGGCGGTTAAAGCTGGGCGGCCAGGAGATGTCTTGGTGGTCCCCGGTGGTGTATCTCGGGTGCAGCATTGATCGCACGCTGCGGATGGGCTCGCAGGTTGATCGAGCGATCGACCAAGCGAGAGCAGCCCGCGCCTTACTGCGACCACTGCTCGCATTCGAGCTTTCACTACGCACGAAACTGGGAATATACAAGACATACATCCGATCGCGGCTCACCTACGCTGCCCCGGCATGGTACGCGCTCACCACCCCGAGCCAGGAAAAGCGCCTGCAAACTCAGCAGAACATAACCCTGTTGTAATTTATATGAAAACCATTATTTATTGTCTATATCTATACTAATATATAAAAAGATACATGTGATTGTTTGTCTGTTCGCATCTCACGTCTATTTTTGTTGAAGACAACAACCAAGGCATATGTTGAACATTCTTTGTACAGAAATTGTATTGCTAAAATGTTTTTATTAAACTTCTGTATTTTCTTATACATCATACAGATATAATATTATGATCGCGTCATGTAATATTATGATCTCATCATATAATAGTATGATCCCATCATACAATGTTATGATCATAATATTACATAATACCTCCGCTTATATTTCGGAAATTACTCTATGAAATGACGAAGAAAGCGTTTTTGGTCGAATACAATATTCTAGTTTTGACGAATAAAAGATTTTTACTATTATCAACAGTCCATCGCTCAACAGGCGCTTAACACATTCAGTAGTTGAATTAAACAAATGTATGTCGATATCGCTCGCTGAACTCGAAACCTCTCTGTTGAAGTACTTTCGTGCTCTAATGGCAAATGCATTCTCCCTTTAGTTTGTTTTCGCCGAATACATATGCAAGAGGAAGAGTATACGAAGTGATGCAGTGTCTGCGCGTAGGCCTACAATTTATAAGAGTTCCGGACAGTCAACATTTCTGACCACCACATTCATTAGATAGCACAATTGAACACTATATCTACTATGAGCTATACTATGAGCGATTAGAAATGAAATTTTCTAACTCTCTCATTCTTATACATAAGACGGACCTTCACTCTATACTGTAAATGATCAAAAAGTGTGCCTCAATCTCTTTTCTTAGAAATGTAGTTGATTTAACGCGGATTCCGTACTTGTGAGGCATACTCCAAGTGACAAAAGACAAACGTACAATAAAGTTTTCTAGAAGTTTAAGTTTTAGTGTTGGTGAATTCGGATGACAATCTAATATAAAGTCTTAGAGGCCTTTTTGATAATGTTCTCCACATTAAGTACAAAAGCAATCTTATTATTGAAGGTTACGCGTAGGTCGAGGACGGAATTAATTCCACTCCTTTAGACGTATTACTAATATTATACTCAGCGATGATTACTTATGTAGAAAGAAATATAACATTGAGATACGTTTAGGCCTAATATATTATTGTCACTGTAAATTTGAAACCTGTTCAAGTCGTGTTGTAAACATTGAACATCTTCCAAGTTTCGGATGAAGTGAAGAGTATTCATATCATCCGCATAAAGATGTATTTTCGAATGTTTGAATGAGAACTGGACATCAATGATAAATATGAGTACTAGAAAAGGACCAAACAAATTTACCTGAGGCAATCCTGAGGGAATAATTATAGTAGAAGAAGTGTAGCCATTTAAAACTATAGTCTGACGTGTATTGTGAACGTATGAAGAAAATCAACGATATGAATTGACGTCAATATCTGGCGTTGTACATAGGTATAACGTATATATAGATATATACTATATATATGACAGAGGTCATAGATCGACAACACCGGACATTTAGTGGCTGGGTCAAATTTCTATCTCGTTCCATATTAAAAATAAATAAAATCAATTTATTTCGGATAACTATAGAATCCATATATGGTTAGTAACATTAAGAGCTTAATACTAGTGTTTTAGTTACAATTAACAATTATTAATACCATTACATGTTATGAAACAATTATAATTATAAATATTTTTACTTATTTGGTAAAACTGGTGTACTCGATCTCTTGGTGGTTGGTCTCTCCGTGAGTACCCAACGCATGACGGGCTCCAGTGAATCCACCGGATAGGGCTAGAGGCAGTAATGTGGAGGTGGGGGGACCTGGCATAGGCCTAACGGCTGCCCTACGCTTTTTGAGCATTGTATGCACTATAGGCGAAAACCCTTACCTTCCGTTCGACGCAGCTTTTCACCGGGCGTGGTTGCTTTGGCGATTATCTGTGTCGGAGGCCCACAGGAGCCACTCCGTATCATGGTTGTGACGCAGCGATGGACTTGGCCCAGAACACCCTTGCGGTGTGCCTGAGATGGGCAGAGCTGTATCAAGATCTGACGTCAGTCATTGGAGGGTACATGTCTCTGCCGAGCAGCATCACCGCGCTGCACGATAATGACGAGTGGTATGAGGCGATGGCTTCCTTCTGCGAGACAGTCGTCTCCCGGAATGCCGACGAGCGAGTGCGAGAGGAGGCCGCATACGTGAATTCTCTTCCCCTGCAGACGACGAACGGTACCGTGAAGGGGGTACCTCTAGCAATAGTAGTACCTCTGTGCTCGTGTCGGGTCGAGATGGGATGGCCGACCCGCTAAGACAAGATATTGTAGGATTGTAGGGACTATTCCGAGGCAGCCGCACAATCCTCGAGGAGGTGAAGTTTGGCCTTTTCGCGTAGGCCAACTTGTCGCTGGAGAGATCATATAGCCTGCATATCCGGGATCCCTCCTTTACAGCGGATGAAAACACACGCAGGGTTTTAGGCGATACTGTGCCACCGAGTACCGAGTTTGACATACGGTCCGGGCCCCTAGATGTTTCTTTTCTTAAAATTAATTTAATCAAAGATATAAAAACACATCATTATGCAAACATTTAAGGCCCGCAGTTTAATAATAATAATGAAACCAAAAATGTTTTAAATTTTAAGGATAGCACAAACTTTTTCAAATGATTTTCTTTTCGAATTTGTCGCAAAATAAACCTGCCTCTGAAGTGTATTAATTTGTACTATATGGATATGAACCCATTTGTACAACGAGAACAGTAAACAGTTCACAAGCTTCTTGGTTTCAATAATGAACAGTGACAGGAGCGTAAGGTGTATAGATTATATGAAACTTTTAATAACTGAACGTTAGTTTAGCACTTTATAATTTTTTTTTTGCCCGTGAGTAAATTATACACTTGAATCTTCCTCGAGAATCCCTCCATACAAGTGAGAAACAAACATAAAATTTCGTTCAGTAGGTTATGAGACATTTTCACAATCAATTGATCACAAGGAAAAACAAAACAAACGAAAGATACATGATCTTTCGTTTATTTTGTTTTTAAATGAGTGTAGGTTTCGCTAGGTGCAAGCTTGCAGATGTGTGCGCTTGTATATTTGTACATAGTAGACACATGCTTCTGTCTTGCTTACGTATGATTGTTTTTGCTCCTTTTTGGTACTCAATATTTCATCAAGGCGATGAAATTGTAGATCTAATATGCTTCCGTAATATTGAAGTCTTAAGTTTACTCGAATGTTTATTTGTATATTTTATGCCCGATGTTTCAAAGCTTTATACCAACCTTGATCACGGGTGAACGTAATGCTAGTTAAATCATTAAATAAACCGCGACAAAGTCAGTGAAAGTAGTTTTATTTTAATGCTCCCGTTAATTAGCGGCTGCTGTGCTATCATGTTTGTGACCATGTGTGTAAGTTGTCGTGATTCGAGCGTTTTGTGAGTTTCCAGTGGCACATTATTCAATAGACAATTGGAGACAATAGAAGGGAGGGAGAGCAACATCTCTGCATAGTACGTATGTGGAGGTCTATCATACATAGACCTTATCTGTGTCATAAAAATATTCCATCTGCTTTCTTTTTATATTGGAAAAAAGTACAAATATTTTAAATTATTTTTATTTTAATTGGTTTTATATATTATTATTTTTAAGTAATAAGTATTAATATTACTAATATTTTTTAGTATTTTTAAGCTTATCTCACCTAGATACGTTTTTTATGAGATAGGGGCAAATGAACAATTGGTTCGCTTGTGTATTGCTTGGGAATTATCATTTACAGGATTCAATGTGCAGAAGAAGCGGTGTATGAGCGATCGAAATCAGCATTTTTGTTAGAGATACTGCAACTGGAGAGGCACCTCTCGGTGACATGATACCGCCGTAAAGCGACACCTTTAATGACGTTCATGCGGTACGGGAGTAGACGGTTGGAGGGGTAAGGGAAAGGACGATAATGCAGTCCATATGAGTCGGCAGTCGTAAAAAGGCTCCAATGAGAAAGGGGCAGACGGAAAACTTGTCCCTTTATACTATAAAGAAAGGTTAAACTTCAACAACAATTTTGCTGATCAAAGTGCTTTGGTTGATAATGAGCCCTTTTAAGAATTGCACTAAGTAAAGGGCATATATAATTTAAACCATGTACCGATATACTATTCTATATTTTAAAGGGCCGCTTTATATGATCGGGGAAAGGGAATGGAGAAGTCACAACTTGTTTGTGTTATTCCTGTGTTACCAGCTACGACATCGACAATCACCATGAATATTCGTAATAGTCGATATCAGCGCAGTGTACCCCAGAGAAAAGGTACAATTATATTTGGGGCCTACAAATAATTAATTCTGGTAAAAATAGGAGAAAACAAAAGTTTTCCATATAAAGTGAAAACTTTGATAACTAAGATTAAATTAATATGCTATACATCCCAATACGGTTCAAGCATTGTCGTGGCGGTGGGGCTTAGTACCCTGTGGTGAACCCAGATACCGTGGATGAAGCCAATTGAACAGAGGCGGCGGGAGCTCCTTGTACCCCTCTTAAAACAGGGGACAAAAGAGCAAAAGAACGGGGGTAGGGGCGAAGATTGAAACCTCACCACTTTGTGATGTCTCAATGTTGTTGGAGTTGTCTAGTACTGCGGGACAACCCCATGTGTGGAGGTGGCGAGCGTCTTTTTGGAGCACTCGAGGTACCCTGATGTTCTGTTGTTCCAGGCTACCTCACCAAAGGTGCCACTGCTAGCACTGGCGGTGGTCTTTGTGGGTATTTGGCACTATAATGTGCTGCGAGTCCCACACACCATTGGACCCCACCCAGGGCCCTTGAAGGCGCGTAAGTGAGTTTTCCCGCGTCAACAGAAAAAAATAAGAGGCTAAACGTAATTGGACGTACGTTTTTAGCATGATGTAGAGATCAAACTTTAACTGCTACATTAAATACTAGCCCCACCCCGCGGTTTCGCTCTCTTAACTGTAGCTCTATTCACCGTAGCGTCTTGGTATATAGCCTGTCGTCTTCGTAGATAAAAGTGCTATTCAGCCCAAAAATAATTATTCAATTGGTCTATTAGTTCCTGAAAATAGCCCATTCATACAAACAAACTCTCCGCTTTATATTATTTGTATTGATGTCTCAAGGAATCCAGTAACCATAATCATTTTGCTACTAAAAGAAACAGATTATCAGCTTTTGAGTGTAAAATGCTAAAACTTCAACATAGGAATAATATACAGTACGAGCTGAGTAAGTTTCCGCTCTGTGACGCATTCTTATGATAATCGTTTTAAGTGCCTTCATTTTCGTATACAAAATGTTTTTTTTTTTTTAATTTTGTAACGTTCTTTGCATTATTGTAATCCCACTACTTCGTTTATTATAATTACCATTGTAATTAGCAACCTTTAATCGGTATACTGCTAGACATATATCTTCTAATGAAGGATAAGACAACCGATATTATCGTTGATCATATTAAAGGTAATAAAAGTGTGTCAATATGCCAATAGAATCAAATGAGGTGTTAAATTTTCGCTCATAAATACAAATTGTTTGGCAAATCTGCATATTATATGAATGAAATGTAGCCATCAACTCGGGGCCTTAATATACTGCGACGTATCAAACGGTAATGATATGGTAATGAAATGCGGGGGCCGATCACACTTGTAACATTATTCAAATCTATACAGACATTTGTTATACTAACGGAATAATATTTGGTCTTTATTAATTTAATAGTATTAATATTAATTGTTCATTTAATGACTATGAATTTTCATTTTTGATTTTTATATTATAATATGATTCATGCAGAAAAAAATCATACATAAGCTCCTTTCTTTTTTTTTCACTTTAAGCTGACGGAAGTGTCCAGTGCAGTTGCTACGGATACTGTAAGATACGTCAGACGACGGTGGGATTGAGGTCGATGGGGGGACAGCCCTCCCTCTTTTCCCGCAGATGGGAAGGATGCACCCTGATAATTATTTAATATTAGCTAAAGTAAGTAATATTGTCTTGCTCGAGTGAACCGGTTCCACTCACTAACGATCGTGGGCCGCTTACGCTTGACAGCTAAAGCTTGTCCTTGCTTAGTAGGAGAGACTGGAAGAGCTCGTTGAGCTATTATGACTGGGGAGCCGGCCCCTATACACTCTCTTAACTTCAAATAATAACTTGTAACAGTCATACACTTTTACACTGTCTATCTACTACAACTATCTATCTCAAATTATTATTTGAAGTTACGAGCAATTTTGCTATCCTTATCTATGAAAATATTTTCCTATCTTCTATTTTCCGAAAATATCGTATTTTCGATATTTGATACCCCAATCGTATCCAATTTTTAATATTATACTACAAATATAAAAACAGCTTTCCTAAACTTGGATTCCGTTTTTTCCGCTTGGCTACGAATCCCTGAAATTGCCATAACATAGACATAGAGCAACAACGTGGAACTATAATAATACTGGAACTGTTGTACGCCAATGGCATGCGTGTTATCTGTTGGCTAATTCAACCCCCTCCCCACTCCACATTATTGGCCAGTAATTTACATACGTAATCACAGAACTCAATTTAACTACGAATAATTTTTACGTAGCATTTACTTCGTATACCTACGATTTGATAAATAAATTGATGATAATGATTCGATCAATATTATAATAATTTGTCAACACAAGATTGCGTCTCCTTGAATGAATATCGAGACGGCTACATATGACAACGAGATACTTATATCCAAATTATTAAACCGCTTTATCAAATTTTGTCGCGGTTTATATGAGTATCTTTACATTCCCGAAATTTCAAAATATTTACAGCTACCATGATCAACGGTAGACTGAGATAATGTCAGAAAATCTATCTCAGTCTTCACTTCTAAATAATAAAGACACGAAGTATTATTAAAATAGTAGTAGCAACCATTCATGGCCCCGAAATTTGAAATCACAAATCGTACATCAAAATTGAATTCTGCTGAAAACTTCTCCCTACAACCCGTGGATACCACAACCAACTTATAAACTGCTCACTTACTAAAAACTTTATAAACTATTTTCGAACTGTGTTTTTCAATTAATCCCATAGTACAGCTAAGTTAATCGCTTATGAGCGGAGTAAAAACTCATTAAATTTCCTTATAAACTAATTAACAAACATTGAATATTTCTATATGCTCCGGACTGCATGGTGATTGGACTTAATTATTTAACAGTGTGCAATATTTAATTAGAATAATAGCTGTTTGTTAAGTATATCTTATTTGTATAGTAAAGGGGGGCAAACGTGTCAACGAAGCCATTTCGCGACTTTTAACGCTCATAGAAATCCGCATTATTGTCCCGCAGTTACATTGATCTTCTTTCTTCCTCCCGTCTAACGGGATACAAACTGCACGAAACGCGAAATAATATCTGTCACTCTACGGTAGCGTGTCTTGTGAGCGAGAGGTGTCCTACTGGTTGTGCTGGCCTAATTCATCTGCAATACAGCATGGCGCTGCCTCGTACCAAATGTTAGATAATTCAGTACGAGAAAGAGGTAGTGACATGCTGCATAGGTGGAGGCATGCATGGTGCATGACACTACATCGTCCTATACAACGGAATTGGGCCGGCACGACCAGGGAAGTAACTCTCGCGCACTTATACCAGCGTAAAATGACACCGTCACCGTCGCGTTTCGTGCGGTATGTGAGTAGCCAGTGGCCCATTGGGGGATGATATGTGGGCAAAGTATCTGCGTAATAACCATGGGAATGGCTATGGGCGTCGGTAGTCACCGAAAGGATCGGTTCGCTCGTTTGCCTCCTTTTACTATAAAAACATGACAAATAAGTCATTATTAATCAGAGACCAAGTACGCTCATCTACACTGCGTGAGCCCCCGCGTCCGATATACGTGTAGAACCAAAGTATTATTCGCACTTTCCAAATTAATATTTCGCAGCAGAACGTGCTGTATACACCGTACCAACAATACGTGAGTCCTTTGGATTGTTATTCCATGGAAATAATATATTAAATAACTGGAGAGTGCACTTGTCTCTGTATACAAACTACTTATCAGTGCGTAACGTTTCTTTGGCACGTCTTTGATCTTTACAGAGATTGGTGGCTTTAACTAAAATTCAGCTAGCATTATTGTCTTATAATAAGCAGATTCATCGCCCACCTTATGGCATAGGCGGGGGTAAACGAGGAAACGGAGCCTTAGCCTAGTACCAATGCTTAGAGACGCATAATTAAATCATGCAGATGCGTTTCACTCATTTCCCCGTCACCTAAAAAGAAGCTACCGTTTACTCACAAATCGCAAGAATCGCGACACTAGATTTGTTACTTTACGGCTGTAGCACGTGAGCGAGAGGTACCTCCCCGCTTACACCGACCTAGTTTTGCCACAATACAGCGTGTATAGCATATTTGCTGTCTGTATATAAAAGAATAAAAAAAATGTGTCTCTCGAGTGTTAAGTTTCGAGGATAGCAGTTGGCGTCTTCTTCAAATCCATGGTCTTTCTCTAACTACTCATGCACACAGTTGTGTACATAATTAAAGGCAATGCAAAGAAATGACTCAGCGTCCACACCCCTCAATCGAATGTATAAGCTGTAGTGAAAATATGAGCAGTAACATCTCAACAAACATGTTGGCCTGGATAAGTTTCCGGCAATGTCATTTAGTTAAATCTTTTCATTAAAGTTGTTTGAGTGATTTTTAATAGCTAGGGAAGTAATAATAATATTCATTGTTTATTTAATTATCCTTTCATAAAGTTGAAAAAATTGCATATATTTTTATAAAATCTATTTTGCTACATATATTGAATGGAAAAAAACTTTTGCAATTTCACGTTATAACAGTTGTAAAGAATTTATAACGACGAAACTCGATATAAAATACATTTTGTTATAATAACAATATTCGTCGTGACTTTTAACGAAGAGAGCTATTGATGGACTCTCTATATAGAGCTACTCTAACGCTCAAGAGCCACCTCTTGAATATAATATGGGATGGGATTTACAGTATTAGTTTTCTGTTATTGAAATTTTTTGTCTCTTTACGTATATGTTCGTAAATTATCAAAAGCTGCAGTAGTGTAGAGATAAAAAAAGGGGACTAAAAATTCAAAAAAATTCAAAACCTCTAAGTGGAGCCATTTTGTTCTATCTTGACAAAACTAATGCGATAAGAGGTTTGTTTCTGGAGATAAAATTGTGGAAATATTTTCACACTGCTCTACAATGGCAGTGCGCCTCAGATCATCTAGCTGCAAACCCGCGTCACTTCTCCCTCGCTACGCGACTCTGAACGTTAGGCGAATTAGAATTTGAATAATAATTGTATCCCTCTCGCTTTCATGTTAATGTATCGATTTCTTTTTACTATAATATGTTAAATTTTTATATATTCTTCTATCTTCGTGTTTTTAAACGCCTGCAACCTTCTGGAAGTATTTAAAAATAGCAGCCAGTTTTAACCACGGTTAACGCTGTAGTCCTAGCTCACGCAGGTCGGATTCACAACATCCATGGTTCAAGCCTTGTCGCGATGGCGGGGTTTAGCAAACAAAGGTAAACCGAGACACCGCGGGTCAAATCAATAGAACTGAGGAGGGTGCTATGCTCTGTACCCCTTTTATAAGAAGGGAGGACTAGACACCAAATGTGGTGACGCCTTTGCGCACAGTGCACAGGGCGAGGATGTGAACCTCACCCCATTGCACAGTCCCATAGTTGGTCGGTCCCTTAGGGGGCTGACTAGAGGAGTGGCCCTGACACCTCACCAAAAACGGAATTGATGACACTCGGAGTGGTTTTTGTGAGTATTCGGCACTATAATGTGTCGCGAGCTCAGCACCGTCGGAAAACACCCAGTGCCCGTGACGGCACTCAAATCAGCCACCAGTTTTATTGTAATGCGTAATGTTCACGTAAACTTAATACATCAATAAGAAAAAAAAGTTCGAATTTACATCCGCTACTTATTGAAAGGCTATTCTTAAGTAAATACACACATAGCAAGTAAAGCTACACGTGTTACATTGATTATTACTCGATGCTACCTGTTACAGGAAAAATATAACTCATTTTAGATGTACAACTAAGGAATACGTACATAAGACGCATGCAGCTTGTAAGCATAGCTTCAGCCGGGTAAATGTATTGTCATGACATATTTGAAATGCAAAATGTAACGATAAATATCTATTACAGTGTGACGTCGTAGACCCTTGCTACGCGATAAATATTAAAACGTTAATACGCTACGCAAGAGCTACGCCGTAAATATGCTACGCGAGCGCTATGTTTCTCTTGGAATTGTATCAAAGCGCTTGATGTGTTACGAATCTCGTTATTAGCTTTAACAATTTGTATAGAGATATTGTTTTAAAGTAAAATATGTTATTTTAATTTTTACCCGCCAGCGTCAGGTGGAGTGTAATGTTTAAATTCTGAATGGCAAATTCGTGAAGTTCAATTTTTGGTACATTTTACACAAACACACATATGCGATATACATATATATGACTTCTTTTTGTAGGAGATCAAGATCATCAAATAATTAGTGACCAGTACGATTTCCGTCGCGGACGTTCAGATGATTTACTTAACGCACTGATGGACGGGTGCAGTTAAAACCAAGGAGGCATTGGCGGTTAGTCTGGCTGTAGCGAATGACTTCGATCGGGTTTGGCACAAAGCGCTCTTTACAAATCTGTACTCACATGGTCTTACCGGGAAATTACGTGATTGGATCACTAGCTTCTCAACTAACCGCAGAATAAAGGTCGTGGTTAACGGCGCATGCCGTGTTCTGTCGCCTACGCTGTTCCTTGTACATATCAATGACATGCTGCAAAATAGTGGCCCATATTGTTACACAGACGATGGCTTTGGGTATGCTTTATTCAACGAGTATCGTAATAAGCTTGTGTCTGAAATCCAGGATTCGTTACCCAATATTGGAGAATGGGGCCGACTAAATTTAGTCCATTTCAACCCACATTAGGTTTGCGCATTTGCCGCCAAAAAGTCACCCTTATCACCTCATTTTAAAACACTTACCTATCGGCCTCAGCTAGTATCTAAATACTTGGTGTCAACATATAGATTAACGTTCAGTTCTGCTTTCATATGGATATGAAAGATAAACCAGCCTCAGAGAAACTGGGCGTGCTCAATAGGACGAAGCAGTACTTCAATCGATTTTTTTACTTACATAATATATGGTACGTGCCTTTATTGCATACATTTATTAGTCTGTATAAAATCTTTGTAAAAGTTTGAAAAAAAATTATTCAAAATTCTTTTCTATGTAAACAACACTTATTTTTATATACTCTTATAGGATTGATTTAGGACCCTTAGTTGTTAAAATTAAGCTATTTTAACAAATATTATCGCAATTTATTTAATTATTGAACTAGCCCGTCAGTCCAAACGCGACCATCATTGCTGTAAAGCTTCTAAAACATCGGGTTAGTTAAATCATCAAATAAACCGCGATAAAATCTGCAAAAGAGGTTTAATTGTAGTTACGTTACACGAAATGGTCTTACGGATGTCGTCGTGCTTATGGCCATTAAAAGAAAGTAAAAAAAAACTTGTACCTATGACGTGATACCCGAAAGTGATATTCCCTTACCGGTGACAATCCAAATAACGCCTAGGAAAACTTCTTATAATATTCAGAATACAATTCAGAGCAAACTGAGATCGTTGACATCTCTCAGATCCCCAAGTGGGTCAAGCGGTCCGAAAATATTTTGGCCTTTAACGTTTCGCGTAGCTCTACTTGGGTGCTTCTAGTTATGCGAGCAATACTCCATGTACTTAGTTGAAATAACGGTTAAAGTCCCCCTCAATAAACGTACTAAGCTTACGATGGTACATAGGAAAAATGTTAGGTTTTCACATAAAAAATAGTGTTTTATGAGTATATGGAGAAAATGAACCGAAAAATAACTTAAATAATATAACATTTCAATAACCTAAGTAACATTATATATTATATTTTTCTGTTCTATTATAAAAGTTGCTATGCTGCATGAAAGTTATTTATTTTATTAAATATGGCCGCAGTTTAACCTGATTAATATTATCGTTGTTAATATAAAAATGTATAAAAAGTAAGATGTAACCATACAGAGTAGAAATTCAATACACAATGAGGTACAGATTGAGTTGTACTGTTATAATGCAGCCTAGCTAGTTTACCATAATAATAATATCGCTGAGTAGCCATCCTCGTTACCAGAAGGTGTATTGTTGCTATGACGCATAATGTTACAGTTCAATAAAATACACAATATTCTAGGGCAGATCGCTTTTAGACTTCGTTGTGGGCACATAGTTCTAAGTACAAGTTTTGAATTTTCAAGTTAATAAAAGGGAGTTAATTCAAGTTTTATTTTTTTTAAAACCCTTCTGGAACCCACCCTGTAACAATTGTGTCAGAAGTGGGATATATATACTCCCTGATTAAGAATAAATCGACAAATCGAGAAATAATTACAAATCGTGCCCCCGAAGTTCGCGGTCTCAATAATCCTAAATCCGCGATAGTTATACTAAAAACTTAATAACTGTCGCCACGTCTAAATAAAAACCGAAAGTGCCGTCCTATTGGAATAAACCAATAGATCATCAGTCAGCCGCTTGCCTGTGTGTCTGTACAAACACCCTCATCCCCGGGTCTCTACGAATCGTCGTCAAGCCGCGCCATTCCGGCTGCAACAGCCGCGCGAATGTTCACCGAGTGCTTCGTCCTACTGTAAGTAAAATAATCTACCTCGTGTTATTGCCATATTAGCGAAACTATCTTGACGTATTTCCTTATAAACACTATCATATAATATAATCGTGATGTGCAACAAAGGTGAAGGTAAAGTAACTCCTACACCTCCAATCCCGGAGCAGTTCCCCGTACAGGTCCTTTGTATTTTTATAAATACTTATAATGGAGAACGAAAAACTCTTCCAGCATTCCTCACAAACAGTAGAAACGCCATAAACTTAGCGTCCGACTCTCAAAATGAATTATTAATTAAATATATGATTTCTAAGCTAGGTGGAAAATCCCAAATCGCGTGTTCTAATAATGTTTTTGATAACTGTGACAACCTAAAGGACTTCCTTAGACAGAATTTTGGGGAATACAATCCCCTGCTCCTGGATCTTCAGTCATACCATCAACAACCAAACGAAACTGTGGCCCAGTTTGCATTACGGGTCGAAACGTGTCTTATAAGTCTACAATCCGAAATACTTAATTCCGACTCGTTAAAAAAATAATTAGCAGGTCGCATAGTCATGACTGAAGATTTAGCTTTGTACACATTCACTTTGGGGTTGTATCCCAACATAAGCAACCTTGTACGATGTAGAGATCCTAAGAATCTTAATACCGACTTCAACATAGAGGAGGAATAGATTATCAACTTGAGTAAAAATTTCACAATCAATTTAAAAATATGTAAAGAGTGTAATATAACAGGGCATTCTGAATCAGACTGTCGTCATGTTGCAAGACGCGACGTTCACACGCGTATACGCGAATATCATAGTCAGCAGTCGGCTTATAGAAGCAATTTCACGCCAGTGTTTTACAGGTATTGCAAAAAAGCAGGGCACGACATATCCCAATGTAGGAAACGAGCATACAATATTTCCAGATTTAATAATAATAATAACGATGTTTCAATTTCTTTTAAAACTTATAAGCAAAACAATATAGAGTCCGCTTCTGAAACATTGTTCACGCAAGATCAACTCGAAAATAATGATCATTTAAACTATTCCCTGGGTCCACGTATCAATGCCAACAAGGATCCCAAAAGTCCGGCACTAACAATAACCCTCGCGTCCCTTCAGAACCTCAGTCACTATTATCTTCTATTTGGGCTCATAGGCCCATTGATAATAGTTACTCTAAATCCTTTGCAATCAAATCACCACTATCTTCTATGTCGGCTCAACAGCCCATTGGTAGTGGTCACTCGAAATCCTTTAAAAGCAATTCGCCGCTATCTTCTATTTCGGCTGAACAGCCCATTGGTAGTGGTGAATACGCTAAATCCATTGAAACAAAAACTCCGTTACTTTCTATTTCGGCTCGAAAGTCAATCACTAACGGATCTACTTCTTCGACATCAGGCGCCTGTAAGTGCCACGAGTCTTATCGACATCTATTAGATAATTACATAAACATACCGGAACGATGTCCGATGGTTTACGATATCTCACAAAATAAAAAAAACGTCGTTACCATTTATAAAAGTAAGTACTTCGCATTCTGAAAATCAACTTAAATTCTTAATAGATACAGGCACTTTCGTGTGCCTCGTAAGGAGCTCTAGCCTGTCTAAGCAACCAAAACTCGATTCCTATGTAGTTAAGTTTAAAGGAATTAATGGTACTGGTTCATACGCCGAAACCAAAGGCAGTTTCCCTTTAACAATCATACATTACCAAAATATTTCATTTCCTTTTTCCTTCCATGCCGTATCTAATGTTAACCTTGGAATTAATGGTATTGGTTCATACGCCGAAACCAAAGGCCGAAACAATCATACATTACCAAAATATTTCATTTCCTTTTTCCTTCCATGCCGTATCTAATGTTAACCTTGGCTTCATCTACTATGCATCCATATCTTATTACAAATCTCAGTTACAGTTAAAGTGTAATGAACAAACAATTTAAAACTCCTGATCCGATTTACCAGCTCGTAGTGAAATGATGATTGAGTGTCTGGTCTCCAATCTCGAAATACATGAAGGGCTAATGTTAACCACTAGAATCGACGGTTATCTAAACACATGCTCTAAATGAATAACGCGAGTTAAAGAATATAATAAAATATCTTTAACTGTTATAAACACTTCAGAAAGTAAAGTTATTTTACACTCTATTACCCTGATATTAGAACGGGTATCCAGAAGAAGAATGAAGCCAGAATGTCACAAAGACGAAGTAAAGAAACAAGTACAAAACATGCTCGATCAGGGTATTATAAAACCCTCTATTTCCGCTTGGTCAGCACCCATATAGGTAGTGCCAAATAAACAAGACGCAACTGGAAAGCCGAAGTGGCGTATTGTAATTGATACCGGAAGCTGAACGAAATAAATATAGGCGATGCTTATCCTATCCCTAACATCACAGATATCCTTGATCAGCTCGGACATAGTAATTATTTCTCGACACTTGATTTGGCATGTTCTTTTCATCAGGTCAGAATGAAGGAAGCTAACGCAGAGAGAACTGCTTCCAGTGTTCCGGGTGTTTCTGGTCACTACCAATTTGATAGAATACCTTTTGGACTGAGAAACGCACCATCCACCTTTCAAAGGCCGTAGTTCTTACTGGTCTCCAAGGTCTCCACTACTTCACATACCTGGATGATGTGATCATCTTCTCTCATGACTTACAAAGTCATATGGAGAACCATACAAAGCCATATGGAGATCTGTATTCATCAAATTACGCGAACATAATTTAAAACTTCAAACCGATAAAAACGAATTCTTATGCAGAGAAGTACAGTATCTAGGTCATATTATTACAGACCAAGGTGTGAAACCTGATCCAAAGAAAATCTAATTCGTTCAGAAGTTCCCAGTACCAAAAAACCCTCGCGATATTAAGTCCTTCCTAGGCCTCGTAGGTTACTGTAGACGCTTCACAGACAACTTCTCTCATATAACTAAGCCCTGGACAAGTCTACTAAAAGGAAGCGAAGTTCTCCTGGTTCTCACAACAACAAGAAACGATTTGATTTATTGAAAAACAAAATAACTACGGCACTTATTTTACACTATTTCACAAAACCATTCATCTTAACTACAGATGCTTCAAATTATGCCATATCGTCAATTCTATCACAAGGTGAAATAGACAAAGACTTGCCTATTGCATTTGCATCACGCACCCTAAACAAATCTGAGGCAACTACTCTACGACTGAAAAAGAATGTCTCGCGATAGTATTTCGTACAAAAACCTTTAGACCGTATTTGTACGGAAGAAAATTTAAGGTAGTAATGGACCACAAGCCTCTACAGTGGTTATTCAATATTAATGATCCGAGTTCCAAGTTAGTTGGATAAGGGTTTAAAGTTCGAAGAATTCGATTACGAAGTAGTCTATTGTAGAAAGGAAAAACCAATTGTAACGTCGATTCTAAGCTATCGATAATGATACTTCTTCTACATCTGAAACTTACCAAAAATATTTAAAGATAAGCCAACAACCTAGTTTATCTTATGATACCGTAATCCAAGAACATAATGAGTCACTACTTAAAGCCAAATGTAAGCTGATCACCTACCTGTCTGCGATCGACCTTGACGATTCTATTCCTTATTGCTCTGAAATCTTAGACTTGTCTAAATTTTGTGAGGACTCACCAGACATACGAACGACAGAACGAGAGCTAAGTACGTTCCGAAACACTATAAACGAGAAACACATATTCACACATATATATTTACGCGTTCACCATTACGACGAAATCACCTATAAAG
Source organism: Eumaeus atala (assembly GCA_017140195.1). Lineage (NCBI taxonomy): Eukaryota > Metazoa > Arthropoda > Insecta > Lepidoptera > Lycaenidae > Eumaeus > Eumaeus atala. The sequence continues at coordinate 54,753 of JAFELO010002778.1, forward strand.
ATATTTTCAACATGTTAAGGGAATATAGAGACATGATATCGACGTGGTATGAAGATGAGAAAGAGTTCGCTATTTCAGACTTCAGAGATCCTTTCAACAAACTCTCTTTTACAAAAATCTATAATATTCTTACTTTCTTATTTCATAATACAAATATAAAAATACGCATATACCGCAATGATATATTATTTCCAACTCCTTCCGAAGTTCCTCGTAACCTGAAATAAAACCACGATTCCTTACAAGCCGGTCACGCGGGAATGTCCAGCATGTATGACAGGTTAAAGACATTGTACTAGCGGAATTTTATGAAACAAGATATAGAAAGTTATGTAAAAAAAATGTAAATCTTGTCAAGTTAATAAACCCTTGGGTAGTTGTAACAGATCTATGATTATTAACTCTACTGCTACTCGATCAAATGAAAAACTTTACTTAGACTTAGTCGGACCTTTACCGGAAACAAGAACTAACCAATACAAATTCATATTGACGTTACAAGACGACCTGACCAAATACTCTCAAGCCTATCCTATGAAACCCTGTTCTGCAATTGAAACCGCTCAATCACTCGTTTATTATATCTCTCATCTAGGTGTTCCTAAGTCAATAGTTACAGATCAAGGTGCTAACTTTCGTTCCGATTTGTTCAAACAGGTAGAAAGATTATTTGGTATAAAACATATATACGCATCTCCATATCATCCACAAACGTGCGATGCGCTTGTAAGAAGCCATGCGACCTTAAAAGAATATTTGTGCTCTTACGTAATAGAAACACATTATGTACACGTACTTGGGATCCCTACTTGTGCACTGATGTGTTGGCATACAATTCTAACGTCCCCAGAACTACCAGTTACTCTCCTTTCTTTCTTCTTCTGTTAGGGCATAAGCCATACTTACCTAAATCAATAGATAAGCTCGAATATAATACATACACCGACTACGTACGAGCGCTCAACCACAGGTTGTATTATAGTCGTCGAAAGGCCTTACGTAACATTCAAACGTCAAAGGAACGTTCAAAGCGTTATTATGATGCAGGTTCTCGTCCAGTAACATATAACGCAGGTGACATGGTGTATGTGAGATGACACCATAAACAAAATAAAGCTTCGTCCTCAGTGTGGAAAGGTCCTTACAAAATAAGTAAGTTAAATGGAAACCATTCCGTTACCATACTGATAGATAGAAAACACATTCGCCATCATTATGATGAAATTAAACCTGCGTTCTAGTCCATCAATCTTCTTTATAACTTATCCACAGGTCCGCAACGTCCGCGTATGGAGGGGAATTTGTCACACAGACCTTTGGGAGTCACGATCTATATTACGACCAACTTTTAGACTTGAAGTTTAGCAGTGATAGTTGGAATGTTGTGACATATTTAAATTTAAGTCACATCCAACCACATTTATATACAATCGAATATTTGTTTATAAAAATTATAAAATGTTGTGACGCCATAAAGTCATCATAAATTAAATCCGAATGTCTAAATTCAATAAATTCATTAAAGTCACAACATAATAATAATGTTTTTAATTGATACAACATAATAATAAAAAAAAAACCTCAATTTCTTACTTCTAACAAGCCGATAACAACAAACGCTATAAACGCGGGCTGTTTGACTTAGGTGGCTCTTTATTAAAAACATTATTCGGTACCTTAGATATCAATGACGCTAACAAGTTTACGGATGCTATGAATCAAGTACAGTCAGACGAAAGTTGTTGGCAAGGCTTATGCGTGATAATATCCATATTATTAAGTACACGATTTCTACGTTCAACAATACTATGTCCAAGGTAAAAGAAAACGAAAATTGATTGAATCAAAATTTATTTAGTATTGAAACATCTTTTGGAAAACTTAGGGAAGCTAATGATAAACTTGAAATAAAAAGTCAATTTTCTATACTATTAAATTCGCTTGGAAGCATAATTCTATCTTTATCTTCCGACATTGATGACGTTATTAATACTATATTATTCAGTAGAATGAATATTTTACATCCGACTGTACTCGGACCAATGCAATTGTACAAAGAGCTCGATTTACATATAAACATGATGCCTAAACACACCGAGTTCCCGGTCGCTTTATCGCTACATAACATTAATGATATAATTAACACATGCGAGATAATATGTTCCTATCATGATAATAAACTAATTGTAGTACTTAAGATACCGCTCGTTCTATCCCAAATCTATAACTTCTTTCAGAACTTTCCATTCCCTGTTACCTTTGACAAAATTATACCAAACACGTATGTTCTCATCGCACCCTCTAAACAATATTTGGCAATAACACCTGACCGTTTATTCAACTCGCAGCTCGCGAGTGTCAGTGAGTGTAAAATGATGAAAAACTGTTGTTATGTGTGTCCTCTAGGAAATGTGCATTCGACAATCGCCAATCCTACTTGTGAAACAGTGTTGTTAACCGAAGCCATTAGCGCGCTACCAAAATCTTGTGATACAAGAATATTTCATGGGTCCATAGACTAGTTTCAGAAAATAAGTAATATTCGGTGGATATATGTTCAATCTGAACCCAGCAAATGTTATTTGTGAAAACCGTGTTTCAAGTACCGATGATTTTTTTTTTTTTGGTTCAGGAATTTTACATTTACCTAAATATTGTAAAGCTCACTATAAAACGCTTACGTTTATACCTAATGACTACTTTACATCTAATTTAAGTAACTCTATATCAAATTTCGAGTTTAGCCAAGATGACTGTTGTTCCAGTTTTAAGAATAATAAAAAAAAAAAGCTAAACATATATCTAGTAAAATTAAACGAATTTAATAATTTAGATTGTTTAGTCAAAGCCAACACGCAGCTTTCCGACTTTTGAGAAACAAATTAACTACGTACACGAAACATCTCATCTGTCAAAATATTTTATACATTACCTATCTCTCACTTATGTAATTTCAGTGTTCATTTTATTGTACCTATTGTACAAAAGTAAAAAATATCTATATAATAGAAGTGATGGTTGTTGTTTTACTATCTATAACAAAAATTATAGTAACTCTAAACGTTTAAAGCATAAGATCTCAAACTTAAGATACATCTCAGATCTTTCCGAAGAAGAAGTCCATTCTATAAAATCCTTACCAAGTCCTTCAAAAAGAAATACTGTGAAATCATGTTAATTATAATAAGAAAGAATACATATAATATCTTTATTTTCATATATCCTTTTTATTTAATTATAATAATACTATTCTCTAGCTTTCATTTTATTAATTTAGATGATATTATATTTTCCTTTATATATATCGTCAAATGTTAACGATAATCGTAATAAACATTATAAAATTCATATACTCTTAAATAATTATAATCAACTGTAACTCGTAGTAATTAAGTAACATAAGTCTGTTAGAAATTAAAAGAATAACTTATATTTTATGTAATGTCATAACGAAGTCTATCTCATGCTCCTATTCGCTTAAGTTTTACATTGATCACTACTCACCATATTGATCAATCTTAACGGGGGGGTTGTTATAATACAGCCTACCTAGTTTAGCATAATAATAATATCGATGAGTAGCCATCCTCGTTTCCAGAAGGTGTACTGCTGCTATGACGCATAATGTTAGAGTTTAAATAAAATACACAATTCTAAGGCAGATCGAGTTTAGACTTCGTTGTGGGCACATAGTTCAAATTACAAGTTTTGTATTTTCAAGTTAATAAAAGGGAATTAATTCAAGTTTCCTTTTTTAAAAAAACAGTACTCTTTCTTATTCTTTTTTTTAAAACTACACATAACCACAAATGTATCAATTCTGTATACAAATGTATCAATTCATATGTTAGAAAACAGGAAGTCAAATTTCTATATAAATATATTATAATTTATATAATATATTTATTTAATATAATATATTTTCGCCATACAGGCACCCACCCTTACACAGCGAAGTTCACATTGCAAGTAACGATTGCAATACTTTCAATACATATTCGTAATAACTAGTATAACCTGAATGTCGAAGTATACATGTAATATTTTTTTTTATTTTAACTGGGTCCTGTTAGTGTTGTGGGAAGTCCATTGGTGAACATTTTCTCTAAAATAATTCAAAGGAGTTGAAGGACCTTTTCAAAACGGTCGAAAACTTGAATGCACTGACTGACTGCATTAATTGTCGCTTACTATGACAGTAAAAAAAATCATTTTGTTGAAACGAAATCCGTTCGGTATATAATTTATAGACTATTGATCAAATTCAATTGAGCGTTTTCCTTTTTCTTATTTTAAATAAATTGAACGATTGAACGAGCCGCGATCGAAAAAGTAATGTATAATAATTTATAGACTATTGATCAAATTCAATTGAGCGTTTTCCTTTTTCTTATTTTCAATAAATTGTACGATTGAACAGACCGCGGTCTAAAAAGGAATGTATAATACTGCCAACCACTAATTGGCGGAGCGACCTGGATCGCGATTGTGTGCGATGCGACTTTTGCCAATTTATTACACTAATAATACAAATATTACTAAGTGGTCTTGCAATAATTTCAATTAATAAAAGAATATTTAATACTAAATACGATAATGATAATGTGAAAAGACACCAGACGACTTAAGATATTGAAGTGTATGCAGATCCTGCGTCGGGTGAACAAACTGACTAACAAGAAAGCAGAATAACCATTATAGATGTTCATGTTTTGCAAGTATCGTGCACTCAAACTAAGGATATCCTGTGAATCCTAATAAGATCGGAGGTTGTCTTTTTATCAGAAAACAAAAAAAAGAAACAAATATTAAAACTACAGCAGAAGTTAGGGGTGGCTTATATATTATTTGTATTGGAGCTCTGTATAGAAACTGGTTTTACACATAGCTTAAATACAAATAATACTTCAATTGTTTAAATAATTTCAGTTTAAGGAATATAGTATGAAATGGCACAATCATCACCAGTATCGCTATTTACAGAGCATTCTCCAAAACCATACGATGAAATATGTTTTATTATTCACGTGCCCCTACCTAGAATACCTTAAATAGACTAGAGTCTATTTTTTTAATATTACAAAAGGAAATGAGCAGTCGGTGCATTTTGGCGTCCACCCAGATGTAACGACCATATACATTGCTATGCAGATGTTTTTTTCCCTCTTTGCCCTCCAATAACCCACTAAAACTTGTAAATTACATGACACGTGATAGCGTCGTTGTTTTTACGTGGCGATACTATGGGTATGATATTTTGCTCCCGCAAAAGCCTCTTTGGTCGTGTCGGGTACATTTGTCTGCAATATAGCATAGCGGTACTAATGATCTACAACAAACAATATTCTTCTCATACTCGGAAGACAAACTCCGAACAGTCGTCGAGCTCCGCGCTCCGATTATTCGTCGAGCTTCGCGCTTCAAACAGCCATCAAGATGCGCGCTCCGAACAGTCGTCGAGCTCCGCGCTCCGATTATTCGTCGAGCTTCGCGCTTCAAACAGCCATCAAGATGCGCGCTCCGAACAGTCGTCGTGCTCGCGCTCCGATCAATCGTCGAGCTGCGCTCCAACCAGTCGTCGAGCTTCGAACTATCGTCGAGCTTCGCGCTCCGAACATTCGAGCTTAGCGCCCCAAACAGTCATCGAGCTCCGTGCTTCGAACTGTCGTCGAGCTCCGAGCTCCGATCTTTCGTCGAGCTTCGCGCTCCGAGAACACACCACAAAGCCCAGAAGCCATGATGGCGAACCCGCAAATTATTGCGGCCCCGTTACCGAGGGGATTGTCGTGCCCTTGCGACCCTACCCAAGTTATGAGGTCCGCCTCGATGCCCGTAACTCTCACAGATTTCTGTGAAGATGACCAGCAGTGGGATTTCTTCTAATACTATAATAGTTAAGCAAGACTTCGTCAGCACTAACATGTCTAAACTACAAGTAATATTATTGTTAGAATTTCCTATAAACTTACAAGCAATAACAAAATATTGTTTTGAGTTCCTGTACACAACCTTCACTAGAATACCAGATAACTTACGAAGGGGCCATGTTTGATCGAAATGACAGCTTTCAAAAGCCACAGAGTAAACAAGCGTGTGTGTGATGTCACATCGAGTCCTAACAGTATTTACCCAACAAACTATATAACGTTTATTACAGTTTTATTAAACGTCATGGGTCCGCTATGTTTACACAAACATGACTTAAATAAACTGTTTAGTAACTTAGATTACACGATTTCTACGAAAGAAATATTAGAAATGGACATGTTTAATAACGAAATTAATAGAAAAGTCCATTTATTCTTAATCATAACGACGACTAATTATAAAACATAATGGTGTTACCTCTCGCTTACTTGATACCGCCGTAAAGTGGCATCTGCAGTGTCGTGTTTCGCGCGGTTAATGAGTACACGATAGCGTAACACACCGACATAGTAATTGTGCTGATGTTCATATGTGTCGGTAGTCGTAGAAAGGCTCCGATTGCGTGTTTGTCCCCATATACTACGAAAACCTATCTTGTCAAAGTCATATACTCGTGTGTACCTTGTTGGTACCGGCATCGGAAGCTGCTCACCATGCATGCGTCAGGGATGCCTTAAGTGACTCCGAATTGGAATGAGGCTTAGAGCAGACCATGCTCCAAGTGTTGGTACATTTTGTAGTCCAACGGATTCGAGTCTGGACTGGACGAGGAGCAGTCTTCGTGCCGGATGGAGTAATTGCTACTGTGTCTATTAAGCGCGCATCCAAGGCGTGTCCTATTTTTCTGCGATCACCTCGTACCCTTATGTCTTCATTCAACACCCTTACCTACTTCAGATAGCTTTTTTTTTTAACTAAAAGTAGTTTGCTTAAACTTATCTGAAGCGCAAAAAGTTTCCGATTGCATAGATGATTTCTTTGAATTGGCGCCTTCGCAACGTTTACTATTTATTGTTGGTACCCTATCAAAATGAGGGTGAACAATTATTTTTCTGTCATTTCACCCTCATTATTTGCCTTATGTTGATGGTTTTCATCAGTTTGACGGTTAAGGTTGTTACAGCTTACATGTAAATAAAAGGACTATTAGGGGTAAAGAGACTACTAGGGGTAAATCTTT
>JAFELO010002781.1:15973-28469 GCA_017140195.1 Eumaeus atala
CTGCGTGTCCTGCGATCCGGACGAGGATCACACATGCGCACGCATGACACACCCAATCGCAATTCACCACAGTCACAACATACCACATAACACACAGGAACTAAATGGGCCTACATTTCCCTGAGCCAAAAGCCAGGATGGCAAACCGCAATTATATTGCGGCCCCGTTACCGTGGGGATAGTCGTCCCCTTGCGACCCGACCCGGGTTATGAGGTTCGCCTCGATGCCCGTAACCCCCCACAGTTTCTGTGGAGAAGACCAGCAGTGATCCAAGTAGTCGTCTGTAAGCTGACTGATGACTGATATTTGTATAATTTTATATACTAAATAGTCATTTAATAAATCGGCTTCTCTGTTATAACTTTGGTTATGAAATTTTGATTGAAAGTTGTTGCTAATAATTTATTACTTATATAGCATAGACAACTGGGACAAACTGGGTCATCCAAAGTCATGGCGGAGAAAATACAATATAATTATTCACTAAAGTATATTAGCATAAAGACATTACGAAAATATGGTAATCAGCTAAGGCACTGCAGTAAAATTGCTCTATTAAGCCAAGCATTATATCAACTTTAGTCTTTTTTGTCTTATTCTATCTTTGGTATAGGCATCTGTGCCCTGGTGATTTGCTGTCCCGGGGCACCTCACCAAAGGCGGCAAAGGTGGCACTAGCAGTGGTTTCTGTGGATATTCGGCATAATATAATGTGCTACGAGCCCTACACACTACTGGACCCTACCCAGGACCAGTGAAGACGCATAAATTAGTTTCCCCGCGTCAACAAAAAAAAACAAAAAAAAGGAGGCGTGCCTACGCCTTAGGAATAAGCGGATATTTACGGATACGATATGGAGACGATTGCTTTTCAGATCTTCCAAGTTATGTTTTTTGTAAATTTCGAAAAGTACTGATGATAAATAATCATTTTGTGTTCGTAAGCCAGTATCTTTTTAATTGTTTGCTATTCATTACTTACTATGAATGCAAGGGCCTACTAAAATATCGTTTCCAAAATAATATTTAAGTAATCACCAGAATTAGCTTTAAAATTGTAAAACATTGTTTTTCGGCATGCCTGCATTTTTATGATATAGCGACATGTTGATGATTTTATTTCAGTTGATTCTTAGTTCAGATGAACTAAATATTGACACATATTTTGATCGAGTTACGTCTGACACCTTTCTTGACTGTGGCTGGTTAAAATAACCAAAATGTAATTTCAATAATGAAGTGGTCAGGTGAAGTCTAATTTTATTCGATAGGATGAGATTTTCTAAGATTCCTTCCCAATCTCTTAAAAAGTAGAAATCTAAATAGTTGGTGATAAAAAAAATAAGGGAGCTGGCGTATATATATGTTGTTGTTGTGGTTGTTGTTTGATTAAAAATACTATTCTGTTGTAGTCGTATCATATTTGAACTAGCGACCCGTCTTCGCTCACAAATATGGCTACCGAGTGGAATGCCCACTTAGAATAGAAATTGAATAGTAGAATTTTTTAACACCTGCATTTCAATCTAGATTTCGTAAATCTAAGAAACTACTCCTAATTTAACAGTTTTGATTTTTTCGCTGTCATTACTTTTTTATTAATTAATTAATTTATTTGTTTTATAATTTATGTACACAAAACAAAACACATTTTAAATTTACAGATAAAAGAAATCTAATACATAAGAACTAAATAACTAAATACATAATGTTTTTTTTTCCAGTAAATTTCCCTGCTAAAGGAAAACGTGCACGACGAAATACACTGTGAAAGTGTGTACTTTTAGCAGTGACTTAAAACGGTAATATACATTTAGTGTACATAATACAATAATAATACAATGTACATAAACATATTTAATACGTACATACATACAATTATAATCATAATAGATACATTATATACTATGCAATAATAATCATACTTAAATAATAATATACTACATTTATTTAATGGAATATCTTATTTAGGTAGGGGTTTAATTTAAGATTGGCTTAAGTAGAAATATTTTAGTTTTTTCTTAAAAAGTGTGATTGTTTTACAGTTACGAATTTCACAGGGTAAGGCATTCCAGAGTCTAGACGAATGACTTGTAGAGGAGTAGGAATAAAATCAAGTGCGATGGGAGAGAATGTGAAAAAGTGTACGTTTAAGCGGTCTACGAGAGGAGTCATTAAGATGAGTAAAGGAGAAACGCTCACGAAGATATGTCGGAGAACGATTACTGAAAAGAGAGAGAGATGAAGAATTGGCAGCCATTGTAATTTCTTACGAAAGTGAGTGACATGATCGTATCTCTTTAGGCCAATGACAAAACGCAAAGATACGATTTGAAGGCGCTCCAGCTTATTCACTATTTCCTCAGTGGTGTCCAGGCAACAAATGTCAGGGTAGTCAATAATTGGCTGTATTAAAGATAGTGCGAGAGTAAACTTTGTTGGCAAATGGAGAAAATTACGCAACATTTTATCAGGGAATGAAGTGAAAAAAGAACCTGCCGACTGATCTCTCTAACACATTTGTTCCACGAAAGACTTGAATCATTTAACTGATGAACTTAGGCATTTGTAATACCTAAGTTTTTGGCCAAGTCACTGAAGGACATCGGGATACCGTCTATGGTAATAGGTGGTAATACTGTAAAGAGGAGTCGATTGCGGATACGTGAGCTGCCTATAACCAATACTTGTGACTTTAATGGATTCACAGTACCACCAAAGGATTCAGCCCATACGACAACACGGCGCAAATCTTGATTTACTTGGGTGACAGCTGAGGTCGGTTCTGCTAAAGTAAAATAACGATATATTTGTAGATAATCAGCATAAAGATGGTATTTGGAGGAAACCACATTAGTTACAAAGCTAATAAGCGTTGAAAAAAGGAGAGGTGAAAATACGCCACCCTGAGGAACTCCAGTAATGAGATTGCACCAGTTAAAACATGACATATTGACCTGAACACGTTGTGACCGGTCACGAAGATAAGAGTTGAAGAGGCTAGAGTGGATATGGAGCTGGACGAAAACCGGATTGAAATGAATCGACAAGGTTGTTAGTGTACAAGAAGGTAGAAAACTGTTTATGGACAATGTGCTCAAAAACTTTAGACAGAATAGGCAGTATAGATATAGGACGAAAACTGGATAGGGAAGAAGAATTAGAGACTTTAGGAAGAGGTATAACATTTGCTAAATTCCATGTATGTGGGAAGGTTTCTGAGAATAGTGAGAAGTTAAAGATACGGCTAAGAACAGGAAGCAAGACAGGTAGAATTAATAAAATCATTTCCAGGGACAGTTTGTTAAATCCACGAAATGGATAGAACTGCCACTTTAACATCTGTCTGTGTCCGTTATAGGAGTAAAATGATGAATTGGTTATTGCTAAATCCGACAAATATTTTAAGGTTTTATCTTTTATGTTGGAGCAAAATTTTGCACGAGGTTGTGAAAAGAAATTGTTAAGAGCATTTAAGCCAAAATCATTAGGTGAGTATATGGGAGGCTTGCGGAATATCCGGACATCCGCAGTATTGCGACCTAGGAGGGAATCATGAAAATACTGACATTCGGCATTTCGGCACATATAATTACAACGATTACGCAGCAATTTGAAATTTAGTAGACTGCTTTCAGACTGAAATCGCATGTATTTTCTTTTAAGCACAATCCCTATATGCCATGCACTCCTTAAAAGTATCTGATAGCCAAGGGGATTTCGTTTGATTTTTATTTTTTTAAGTGGAGCTTTGATATTGTACAAATCTGAAATTTTCTTATTAAATATTTCCACTTTCCCATTGACATCATCACAACCTTTCAAATCAGACCAATCCATATTTTTTATATTATTTCTAGGGCCTCCTGATTAATTTTATTATATGTACGAAATAAGTTAATTATTTGTGGTTTATGTTTTGGGGTCCGAATGCGATTAGAAAAATATACCAAATCGTGATATGAGAAAGAGGTGGCAATCTGGCCATTTATAGAAACATTATTAGTAGATGATACGATCATTAAATCTAATAAAGGAGGCGCACAGTTAGGAAAGTGTTGTCGTAGAACTAGGTGTTATGTGAAGATTGAAAAAAGATATTAAAGATTGACCTGTACGAAAATTATTCTTTAGCAGACAAGTGTTAAGATCTCCCATTATGATAATATGTTGATATGATATGCATAGATTACTCAGTAAAGATAGTTCAATAGCACGATATTCAGCAGATTCAGTATAATGTGAAGGAGATTGGTCTACAATCCTAAACTGAATATCGGAACGAAGATATATTGCTACCTCGCCACCACCTTTGCCAGTCCTGTCATTGCGTATAAGTACATATCCAGGTAATGCATATTGAGTAGATAAAAGGTTTTAAAAATAACTGAAATTAAAATTGCATCGGTATCAACGCAGTCAAAAGATGATTACATATCGGACATCGGATAGTGACTGGGAACCCTTTGTGCATTCATATGCACAACATTGAAGTCACTGCGGTAACTGTAGAACACAGACAAGAGCAGGTCTCTCGAAGTACACTATTTGCACTATCTACAGAGAAAAAAAAGTTAATTATTCAATAACATCGATTGCTTAGGCTTGATTCCATCTAACAATGGCCTGAAGATGGTATTCAGGCTTTGCCTATGTTTTATTGTTTTTTTTTTCTAAACTGATAAATGTTAAATATGTCATGTTAAATTATCAAAACAAACCCCACTTATAAAAATTCAATCAGCTTTATAAAGAACAGTATTTATTATTTAAATTGTGTTTTCGTCAAATAAAAAGACGATAATTATAGGCAAAGACTGACAGCTATCTTTATGCCAGTGATGACGTATTAGCCCTAAACCATCGAATAATTTAAATACTTATCATCAATATACTTATAATCATAATACTTATAATCAATTTAAAGAACAAATGACAACAAAAAAATATTCAAATTCGTTTTCTATATAGATATAGACCATCTGAGAAAAAAATGTGCAATGCCCAATACCTTAATAAATTGAACACCTAAACCTTCCTCGGAAAATGCTTTATACAAAAAAATTTAACTGCACGATTATATGTTCAGTAAATTTTGAGAAAATCGATAACACAAAGCTTTTGGGGAAATTGTTTTGTAATATGTATAGATATTTAACAAATTGATATTTACCATTTTTTTGAGATTGTCCCAGGAACTTCCTGCATGCTGCATAGTATATTCTTCTTGGTGCCTACCTAAAAACAATCTCTTGAAGAATACAATCTAAACTTTTGATCAACGTATATGTCGTAGTTGGATTCTAGAAGTCTATGTTAATAAATTATTATTATTATAACTTAATGTGATTTGTAGTATATTAATATTATAGTAACTTAGTTATTCTATCTGAATATTGAAGACGGCCGTAAATGTATTTTATAGGATGCAGAGAGTAAAATATCAATACAATTTGTAAACTTTTTTTAAACAAAATCTACTTTGAAGCCTTTGAAACTTTTTCTCGTGTATAGTATTAAACTTCTGGTGCGCTTGTTATACTTATGTCCCCAGTTTAAGGTCAAGTATGTGTCATAAAGGACATCTCTTAAACGGAAATTATTCAATAATGATTTCGGAAACGACGACCACTCCTTTGGTTGCGATCATAATATCATCAAAATATACAAAATACAAACAATAAATGTATTCCTTCCTTCTAGCGCACTCGGATAAAAATTTAAATGTAAATCGTTGACAAATAATATACACGAAGTGATAAACGTAAATTAAGAAGCTTCTATGTTTCTTTTAAAGGAAATATTCTACATGCAAATTGATTAGAATCTATCTTTCACGTTAATTTTTAGCTGCGGAATCAGAGAAGCTTAAACAGATAAATGTGTAGCCATTAAAAGGTGCCAGAACGGTATTTTACAAATTACACTGGGGACTTTCGACGTAGTCAGCAGCAGTCGCCATGTTAAATAAAATCTGTATGCTTTTTACATTAAAGACAAGCGAAAAGGAGAAACCTTCTTAACTAAATGGAAAAAACCAACGAAGATAAAATCACTAATGGCAGAACAGTCTTTACTTGTAAGACGTATTTAATGAAAGTAACAATCATTATCATTATTATGAACATTGATATTTCTCATATACCGGGGACAAGTCCTATAATCACAAAAAAATGACAAACGTAATCGTGATCCATTAAACGACTTGTGTACTGTTTCAAGAAAGGACAAAGCAGCTGTTAAAAAACTTAATGAGCATTAGTATAGGTACTATATATAGTATAATTTGGGCCCCCCTACTTTATAAAAAAATTTGAATAGGCAAATATAGCAAAGATAAATTATCTTAAGTTAAGTAAAATGTGTAAATAATATTGATTTTACTGCATGAAACATGAGCCTTTAAAGGTTGACCGACATCAACTATTGTGCGTCCGTAATTATCTTTATTAACGGACATAAAATTATCCGGCTCGCATAAAATATAACAGCACACACAATACGCACGGCCCAGCCTATTTATTTACCGGCCGGACTTTCCGCGGCCTGTTGATTAAAGTTGACGTTGAGATAAATCTCTACAAGTAAACATAGGCAGACCGTTTTCATCAATTTTCCCCATGAACAATTTTCTGGTGGCCTCTAATTAAACTGCACTGTCCTTCCTCTATTTAGATTAAGATATATGTACGTTCGCTATATGTATGTCGCTGTCGAATTGTCTAAATCGCCGTATTTCATTACGGCTAGCCGTATACAAAAACAGGGCCGTTTTTAAAATTCGTGCTTGGGTTATTTTTTATTACTTAGCCTAATTACATAATAGTATCGATCAGTATCATTGCCTAAGATAAAGATATTCGATGAGGCTATATTTCAGTCGCCATATTTAAAAATATCACGCAATAACAATACAGCTAATCATTGGCCCGCCACAAAACAAAACGGCCCTGTTTTATGAATAACGGAAATGTCATGTCGTAGTGTATAATGTGTTATATAATCTGATATAACATGCAGCGATAACTTTTTATATTCGCTATATAGTTTAAAGTTCAAAATTATAATTCAGTGCTGAGTAATATCTGAGGTAGTAACTGTCTTGCATATACCGACGTAGCGCGATGTCATAACTGTTGGTACAGTTTGTGAATATCAGGTGTATCACGGAATTGAGGGAAACATTTAAATGTATGTCACACCTCAGTTTAGCCTCTGCTTGTGAAGATGTTAATTATAATTTATATTCACTCCAAGGTCTCAAATTGTTGATTTGTTCCCCTTTACTATAATCAAAGTGTGTGCGTACTTATGTTACAATTTAATAATTATACTTCTTTGGCGTAAAAAGAGAAAAATAATATGATGTCTGTAGCAAATTTCAGGGTGTTGGTTTTTGGTGGCGATGTGCGCGCGCATTTTAAGAAAAGACTTACCATTTTCACTAACGCGCAAAAGTAGTATAAGTTCAAAAAACTTTTAAAATTATAATAACCAATATACGAAACTCCGTTCCAATATTCTAGGAGCATCATAATATCTCTTACACAAAAAATAATAAAAAATCTCGTTTCATCATATTACATAAAAATCTCGGGACCTAAGCGACACTTGATGTCCGCGGTGTAATATATTTCTACATTAAACGAAGGAAACGTTCGGAACAAAAATCGACACCTGCCTTTTGTCCCCTACTACGAATATACTTATATACATATGATTTGTAAGGCCATAAATAGTGTTACAATTAATAATTATTATCATATGATAATAATTATTATAATATCTTTGCGAATATTAAAAAGAACTCATTTTCTTAAATGGTATTACTAGCAAAAGTGTAATTATACAGGTGAAATGTCAATATACTGGTAGCATATTTGAAAACAAAGGTCGTAACAGCAGTCTTATCATTTAAATAAAAAAAATAAACTTCGACAGTAGAGAGAGTAGATAATTATGACGAATCCACATACTCTAACTTTACTTATTTATTTTCAAACAAAATAACTTCCAATAACTTTGTTTATTTTTGTAAACTTTTGCACAATACCAGATAAAGTCAGTCGAACTGATTTGTTAGACAGTTGTGACAGACATAATGATTTGTATTTATGAAGAGAGTAGCTGAGCCTGCGCTAAAAGCATACTTAATACTTGTGTGCCGTCGAAGTAGTGATTGTTTTAGTAAGTAGACAATAAGTTAACAGTTAATTAATGCATATAAAGGACTTGAGCAAGAACCATTGTGAAGAGGCTCAAATTGAGTTTATGACTATAGCTGTACTCATGATGAAAAACAAGGGCTAAACCACAACAAAACCATCCTTGGTCATTTCCCTACCCACGGATGTAAGCCTCATAAAAATCCGCTCAGTAGATTGAGAAAATCGTTCTCATACAGATAGACAGAACTTGGGGAATTCCAATGTCTTTTGCATATACAACGAGATATATAATTTTAAGAAAAAAAAAGTTAAGTCAAAACAATCGTTCGATTTCCACCAAACGATTACTTTTTTAATGATAAACCTGTATCATTTTAACATTATCGCACAAGAACTACTGATGACCGTATTAGGTTCACACTTGCCTAACGTAATGATTTCACACACTAGCTTCACGTTAGACTAGCTGAATATTTAATTTTAGAATTGGCTTATGGTTCTTTAACATGCCACCTGCCACATACATTTTAACATTCATCTAGACGTGATTGTCGGATAATGAAAGTCTTATTTCCTACGTACAAAAGACACGAAGCAAATTGATCGGACCAAAGAGATAGAGAGCTAGGCTACGTGAAAAATTGATCGATTAGTAAAGTTCATTCAAGTGAACTCTGGTCTCGGATAGATGAGTGACAGCCGTGTGATTGGAAAACATGTTTTTCACGTGCCGAGCTCAACTCTCGACGACAAAAATATTGAACAATTCTCCCAATGATTTTAGATTCGAAACACTTTCGTTAATAGTTAGGCTATGCTTTTATACTTACTAAATATCTGTTTGACATAGTACAAGGTGGATGTTATGCTGATGATATGAGGTTCGCATCGCATTTCTGAATTATTATAATATGGAAAATTTACTTAATAGAGAGCTCACAAGTTAGTTTTTGAATCAGTTCATTCCTATATTCGTAGGTAATAATATGCACGGGCGGCAGCCGTGGTACTAGGCAACGCTACCATACACTAAGAATTATAAGCACAGCTATTTTAATAAGAATGAGCATTTATTCCGTCGCGCATAAACATTCGCAAAACTAAGCGTCTTGCAAACGCGTTGCCTATATTCCAGAAATAAGTGGGTATATTTTTAAAGGAGTCTCCTAAATCGTATCAGATCGGAAATATCGAGGGTAGCAGCTGGTTTCACAGTCTTGTACGTTGTAAGAAATGGCATATAAAACTCACAACTGTGGAATTTGCTTTGAGTTATGTCTCGATGTACAAAGATGGAGGTCTGCTGGTATTAAAATGAACAATACATTTCGATGTATTGTACATTTTGATATATTTTGATATAATGTACAGTTTAACATCAGAAGAGTGTTTGCACAAAGATGGCCACTTCATAGGAAATGTTTAGTTATTAGAATTATTCAGCAATCCAAATATGTCTCTCAGATATGTTCAAAATCTTTATTTATTAAAGTATTACTCAGTATCGAATAAGAAAAGCAATAGAAAATAAAATTGAAAGTAATTATCTGTTAGGGACCGGTGTTTAAACAACACACTGAGCTGCTAATCTGTATGTGTTTGGTCGTCGACTAATGGATATCGATTCCACGATACTTCCGGTAAATATTCATTATTAACTCCCGGTTGGTCCCATGTTTATTTATTAACTCCCGGCAATCCCTCAACTAAACGGCGACTGAACGAAATTAGTGTAAATTTTCTCTATTCCACTTATAGTGACGGTTTTCATTTAATCGTGGAGGCACCCAGTGCTCAGAGACGCTATTGAAGATCGTCTATCAATAAGCCGATTGATTAACATATAATATATAATTGATGAACACATAATGTTTTTCGTTGATACAATTGACTACATTGACAACCGACAAGTGACTACTAAGAAGCACGTAAACTTTTTTAATTTAACTGTAACGAAGTGTCTCCTTTACATTTGTATTTTGTACTTTCAACTGTGATTTGTATAAAATAAGGTCAGTGTGTATGATCTTTAACATTTTTGGGCTAATAAATTTTAATGAGAGAATTATTTAACTAGTGGTAAGCTATTAATCTATTGGAATGTGATATTATTAAATAGTTTTGATACCTCATTCATATCAATAACATATGGCTGTTATACCACAAACAAAAATTAATTTCACTAACACAAATTATTTCCGGTCGATAGTAAATTATGTGTGATGATGTTTAACTTTTAACATTTACATCGCACATATACTTAGATGTCAATTTATTTTAATATTTATTTAGTTAATAATATTTCTTTTCCACTTCCTTAAATGTAATGTACAAACTTCAGGGATGAACATTTGAAAGCTATAATTATTGTACAATTTAGCCAGTAGTAGCCAAGTAAGTATATTTTATAGATTATTAGTAATAACCCTGCTGTGTGATCCCCGTAAACTGCATCCTCTACTTATAACCTTCCCTGGTAATGGAAATAAGGTCTGTCTAAACAAGAAAAAATATCAGGAGTCAGAAAGTTCCTGGCATGATAAGCCGTTTTGTTGTCTTTGGTTGCACTGGATTACCATTCCATCAGAATAGCAGAATGAAGCAATAGAGAGTACACTTGTGGGGATGGAATGGTTATTCTCAATAGAGATGACCACTGTAGCAGAAATATATGTATGTAAATACCTAACAGATAATGTATTATATACTAGAAACTTTCAAACGGATAGTACGCTAAATACCATAATTAAATTAGACGAAATCGAAACTGTACAAACGATAAAATATATATAATACAAAGGAAGTAATTTAAAAAATTTCTGTTAAAATATTAGAAGTCTGTATCATAATTTCGACGCTATGTTTCTTGCATTGTCGTGCTTTAAACTTAGACTCAGATGTACTATGTTAACTGACGGACAATTAAAATGCTAATAAAAATACACCTGTTATGTCTCATTATTCAACATCACCATCATCATTATCAGCCCTTATCGGTCCACTGCTGGACATAGGCCTCTCTGGACCGATCTGGAATGCTACTCGCATCCATCCCGGACCGGCTACTGCACGGAGATCGTCTTCCCACCCGGTGAACGGTCGACTAACACTTCGTTTTCCTAAACGTAGTTTTCACTCCAGAATCTTACTGGCCCATCTGCCATCTGTGCTTCTGAGTGTGTGACCAGCCATTGCCACTTCAGCGAGCTTATTCGTCGCGTGATATCGAATACCTTAGTTCTCTGCCTTATGATTTCTTTACGAATTCTGTCGGACAGAAAAACACCCAACATAGCACGCCCAATAGCACGTTGAGCTACCGCAAACTTGCGAACCAGTACTGACCTATCATCACGGGGAGGACGCATTACTTGAAGACTTTTATCTTCAAGCTCTGCGGTACAGGTGACGTGAGAATGTGACGAAGCTTCCGGAATGCCCAATCCAACTGAATCGTTCTATTAGCTTCCTCCTCGAAGTTATGTCTACCAAATTGCAATAGTTGCCCTAGGTAGACGTATTCGTCTACGACTTCGAGAATAGCACCATCGACGTATTGACCGACCTAGGGCGAACGTGTTCGTTGAACACGACCCTTGTCTTGTTTAAGTTCATCGTAAGTCCAACACGTCGGGAGGATTCATTTAGGCTGTGCAACATTTCCTGCAAGCTCTCCATGTGAGACGTATTCGCCGTTATCATTGATGCCGCATTCTGTTCAGTTTGAAGTCTTAAAGACGTCCTCCAAAGCATCATTGAACAGTTTTGGGGAAATAACATCCCCTGTCGCACTCCTCGATCTAATTGAATTGACCTTGTTTGACCTCACAGAATCAGAACGGACATAAAAGAAGCGTCATACAATGCTATCAGTACTTAGATGTATCGCCAATACATGACATCCCTGTAAAGCTTCCAGAACAGCCCAGGTTTCGACAGACTCAAAAGCTTTCTCATAGTCCACAAAGGCAAGACACATCGGCTGATTGTACTCATGTGTCTTTTGTACAGCTTGCCTTATGGTGAAAATGTGGTTTTTGGTGCTAAATTCTCTGCGAAACTCAGCCTGCTCCGGTGGCTGGAATCTGACAAGCTTTGTGGTGTGACAATTCGTCAAGACTCTTGAAAACAACTTGTAAATATGGCCAAGTGAAATTGGTCTGAAATTTTGAAGAAGTGATTTGTTACCTTCCTTAAAAACAAATCAAGGTCACTTCCAAGCCATGCTTTAGGAGGTACGCCCCGCTAAGGGACTATATTAAAAATATTTTTTAGTCCTCTTAATACAAGTTCGCTTCCTGCTCTATGAAGCTCGACCGTAATTCCG
>JAFELO010002782.1:0-47259 GCA_017140195.1 Eumaeus atala
CTTCTTTTTTTTGACGACCGTGAAGCCGTCGTCTGAATTCGAGTCGGAGGTGCATATCGATTGCCAAGATTCCAATATATACATAACGTACTCTGCGTACTCTCAGAATGGCCATGACATAGCGCGACATCTCGAACTCCTAAGTTGTGATCTGGATGACCTAACTGGAATGAATACCTGGAGTGAATGCGCATTGCTGTCTAAGCCAATGGTCATAGGCCATTGGCGTACACCAATGCGCATTCACCACTCTGGTTTTGTAAACGACGTCAATACTGGATGCGAGGGCTAGACACAGAGTATAGGAAGACCCATATGGAGGGCTTCATATTGAGTAGAGGTCTATTCATTCATAACAAGCAAGGCCAACCTCCAACGTTCAATGGACCAAATAGGTATTCTAATGTGGATCTAACACTCACAACAAGTGGAGTACCGATATCAGAGGGGCGCGTACACGAAAGTGTTAGCTTAAGCGACTGTCGGCTAATTAGCTATAACATATCAGGTGTGTAGCAGCGTATCAAGACCAATGTCGACAGAGGAACCATCCTTCAGACTAGTCTTCCGTGAGAGAGGGTAGATTGGGCCTTTCTTTAATCTTTAATTAGACTCCAGCAAATCAGCAAATGAACCTGCCAAGCAGTTTAGTGAAATCCTTACACAAACTGCAAAAAGATACCTTGGATATCGCAGGGACGGGGAGTTCAGGCTACGAATAGTGGAGTCCGACGCTGGATCGCCTGGACGCCGTATAGTCAGGGCCGCACGACGATGTTGGCAAAACTCCAGACGACGAAATGCCACAGGCGATATCTCACTGCAGGAAGCCCTAAGTGTAGCCAGAAAAGAATACAAAGTGACCATGAAGGACGCTGAAATTAAGCATTTTAGAGATATTGCCGAGACGGGAAATGAAAATCGTTGGGGTTAGGCATACCGAGCCGCGACTGGTAGGTCTCGCCCTTTGAAGAATGTCATTCATTGCGGAAAGCTCCTAGAAGGTTGTTATGACAACATCGAAACTGCTTTGCAACAGCTCCTGTACTCTCTATGCACAGATGGTGCATCAGAAACCCTACAACAAGTATCATCGACAACATTCCGGTAGGGATTCAAATGCTCTTCTCGCTGTGCAGTCGATCACATTATTAGAAGTTTACCGAATACAAGTCCCGGATTAGACGGAATCACTCGAAAGATTATCAGAAACGCCTGAACTGAAATGATGCTGGTGTACACAACGTGTATCAAAGAAGGAGTCTTTCCAGATATCTGGAAGATTGGTTCTTTGATAGTGCTGCCACTGGAAAACGACAAGTAATTAATAGATCCGAAGGTCTACCGGCCGATTACTTTACTGCCGTTTCTAGAAAAGATTTTGGAACGCCTCATGATTACTTATATAAACACATTACTTGACCTCCCTGCTGTATGGTGGTATTTCTGAAAATCAGCAAGCAATAATTAGAGGGCGCTCAAAAGTAAGCGCATTAAAATCAGTGTTCGAAATAGTAGATCATTCCACATATGAGTACGTCCAGATCGTCCTTTTAGACATCTTCGGAGTCTTCGATTTTGCCTGGTGGCCAAGGATACTGTTAAAAGCGAAGGCTACCGGCATCTCTCCGAATATCTATCAGACTCTCGAAAATTATTTCTGTAATCCTTATGTGCTGTCAGTTGGCCACCGCACGCATTGGAAGGTTTTCACAATGGGATCTCCCCAGGGTTCGGTATTGGGCCCCACACTATGGAAATTCCTCCTGGACGATATCCTTAAATTATCGAGACCAGAGGGTATACGTTTTATGGCATACGCCGACGATTTGACGCTTGCGATCCAGGCAACGTCAAGCGCCATCATCGAACAGAAATTTTCCACGATCTTGAACAGTCTATGGGATTGGGGGAATAGGCTAACATTTTCCGCAGTCAAGTCCCAGACTATGATGGTTAAGGGTCGTTTTAGAAGTGGACCGAGAGTTAGGTGATTGCGAGTGTATCTGTGACCGAGGTGGTTGGAGTACACATAGACGATGCTAGATCCTTTGCGCTGTATTCGGTTTTGATGGGCGAGAAGACCGTCAGCTCTTTCGGGAAGGTCTCACGTGTCTCTACCTCCTCGTGGGGTTTGAAGTACCGGGCACTCAGGTTCCAATACCACGAAATCTATCCTGACATATGCTGCAGCGCTTTGGTGTCGACGCTTTTACTTTTAGGTTGTACGTAGTGCATTATTACGCACCGAAAAACCAGCTTCGATTTTATTGACGAGGGCCTACAGGTCATGCAGCAGTGTGGCACTACCAGTATTGGCCAGCATTCTGCCTGCTGATCTGGAGGTTCTTCGAGCGGGACGCGTGCAAGAGGAGTGCGCGGGGCTCAAGGGCAGGGAGTGCAAGAAAAAGAAAAGCACCATCGCGGACGATGTCATCTCCACTTGGCAGTCACAATCGTCTGGCATATCAATGGGTGGAACCTGAGTACGTTATTCTGCAAATACTAACAGAGCACGGGTGTTTTAGAGGTCGCCTACGCAGGAAGGCGTTTTGTGACCTGCCATCATGTCCTAGCGGTTATGAAGCAGAAACCAGAGACCATGTACAGTGGGAATGTGACTTGTACAAAAACATGCAAAATGTCATGTTGGACGGCATCCAACGGACAGCAGTGGGCCCAGTGTATCACCAGGATTATTTACCTTCGTATCTGGTGATATATATTATTATTATTAAATAATTTGTAGGGAATAAAGAATTGCACATTGGGGAACAGAGCCGGTGAGCAAACCCTCGTGTATCTCTCATGGTTCGCTCCGTATACTAAGAGTTGGGTGGAGGTGGGAAAGTGCCCCTCTATTCTAGAAAAAAAGTTGTTTTGTTGAGCTTGAGCACAAGGCTCATGCTCGTTACTTACATACCATATAAGAAAGGTTAGTTTCCTCACAACCAACCTTTCTTATATGGTACCGCAGCTACTGGAATATTCCAGACTGTAACTAGACCTCCTACAGCCTGAGTTCAAGCACAATAAAGTATCGAATAATATCCGCACTGCCAGACCCTTACGAGCGATCTAATACTCGATGCTCGGATCATGTTCTTAAGCTTCACACACGGCTTTTTGTATTATTTCAGTAAGATTTCTGAGAATCCTTATAGTCACGCCATACCACCGTCACTTTCACAGCTACCACATTAGAGAAGAGGTGAAATGGAGGACAACTCGCCTACAAAACAATGATGCGATGTCTATAAGCGTCGGTCCTATAAATAATGAAAACTAATCTATTCTACATGATAATTTGTGACCACTTAAAAAACACTCGACTAAAATAAAATTATTAAGTTCTATGTGTTCAGAAGCAGCTCAGAACTGAAAATGTCTACTGAACGTACATTTTCATAAAAATATATTTATTCCGGAACTTAACTCATCCGCGTAAACATTTAACCGATGCATCTTAGGGTGGACTGGTATGTTAAGCGTTGGGCTCCCGGGCCCGAGGGAATAACTAATAAGCCGTTGCCCGTTATTATACACCTCTTAGTCTCTCATCTTTAACGCACTTCTGGCTCAATGCACTTTCCCAGACATATGGAAGTAAGCCATAGTGATTGGCAATTTTTTCATGGACGAGCAGTTCACGTTTCGTGACAGCCACAGCTGCCCACAACAAGCACACCGCTTTTCGGAGTACGTTACTATCGGGACTCAAAATACAGGGCCGACCACTTGGCAGGGGCGCTGTCTTCTTTGAAGTAAGGCGTTAGACAAGATTTGGCACCAAGGCCTCATCTTCACACTATACAAACTAGGATTTTCTGACAGGCTGGTACTGATCGTAAACAGTTACCTAGTAAACAGACAGATCCGCCACAGAGTGGAGGGCACCCAGTCCTCCCGTCGTCTCCTCAGAGCTGGAGTTCCTCAAGGACCGGTGCTCTCTCCCACCCTCTTCAATCTGTACACAAGTGATATACCACGACACCCCAGCGTCCAGCTGGAGATGTTCGCGAATGACACCGCACTGTACACGAGCTACCTCCCCAAATTCGGAGCCAAACTACTCCAATAAGCCGTCACCGAACTCGGTGAATGGTTCTTAAAATGGACAATAGAGGTAAACGCGGAAAAGAGGAAGTCCATACTCTTCTCCCTAACCCCGCCCTCCCACAAACGAGGAAACATGCATGTCATCCTGCTCCGAGATACGTAGAGCAGAGACGGTAAAATATCTAGGCGTTACGCTCGATAGGTCGATGAGCTTCAAGAATCACATAGACAGCGTTCTGAAAAAGGCACTGTATGTCCTTTTCAAAAAAAGGTCAAACTCCTCCGATAAGCCAAACATTAAACGATTATCCTTCTCCACGATACCGAAACATAAACGGAATCATCAAAAAAAACTAAAAAAAAATCGTGCGCGCGCCTTTCTACTAGTGTGGGGAGGGGGACCGCTTCCTCCTTTTTGGTCTCAATAACAATCACCATAGGGTAACGCCCACAATATAATTCCGGTTCATCTCTTCCTATAATATAAACCTGAAGATTCAAAAGTCTTCATAATCATTCGAACTGTTAAGGCTGGACAAGCGCCGCCAATCAGTAGTAGGTCCCTCCGAAGAAAAAAGAAATTAAGCGTTAGACATCAATCGGTAAAACAACTGTATTCAAAGCCAGACCCATGAATACTCAATCAACAGAAAATAATCATCAAGGTCAATCTCTCTTGGTAAATAGCAATTTGCATATCCTTTAGTATTTAGTCGGGATCTGAGAACTTAGGTGTAACATGATGGAGATCAGACTAAATTATGGTATATACGGTGACTAGAATGAATAGGACAAAACAAGAAAGAAATGTTAAAATCCGTTCCGTAGTTCCAGAAACATGAACACATGGACCAGAAATCATTACATTATTCAGTTTGGAATACAATATAAAATGGCTTTAACAATCATTTCATTAGTCTTCATCGATCTCTTCATTCATTTTGTAGAAGATACGCAGGAGATAAATGGTTATTATTGCACTAACAATATAGCGCTCTTTCTCACATATGTGGTGTATCAACACACAGTCCTGGACTTACCCCTGGACACTGTTAAGATTGAAAAATTATAATTTATGATGCTGCAAATCTAAATCTTCAATGCTTTCGTAGACGAAACAGGGGAGATAAATAGCTATTATTGTACAAGTACAATTGCAAATGCCTAGTTTGCCTCAGGATCCCTAACGGTGTTCAGTTTTAAATATGATGAGACGCTGCATTACCATCGCATTATTACTTTGTAGACGACACGCCGAAGAAATATTGCAATTATAACACTACAAGTACAGAGCCTTTGGTACGCATATGATATGTATTATCTGCGATAATGGTATGCTACACCTGTTAGCCTCCACAGACACTATGGATCTGTACTAATTATATTGTTAAGTTTGAAAAATAATTATAAATGACGCTGTAAATCCAATAGCTTTATAACTTTTGTAGACGACATACAGGAGATAAATAGCTATTATTGTACTTGGCATCTGCCTCTGGGCCCCTTAAAGTGTTTTGTTTTAAATATGATAAGACGCTGCAGTATATATCGCTTCATTACTTTTGGAGACGACATGAGGGAGAAAAATGGCTATTATTATATTACAAATACAGCAACTTTGATAATCTCAACGGATAATATATATAGTAACTGTGATAACGGGGCCTAGGTGCTGACCCTCACTGGTGCTGCCACCCTGGACTCATTACATTATTTGCTTTCAAAATAATATGAAACTAAAATACCAGTCGCTTCATTGCTTATGTTGACGACACGCGGTAGACAAATGGCTGTTATTACAGTACCAATATAACGCCTTCATGTAATATATAATTATATATAATATATCACTTTTTGGCCTTTTGAATTGACTGGGTTTTTAATTCATTGGTATTCCAGATCACACTTTATAAAATTTCGAGTTCTGAACTTTAATACAGAATGGTCATTAAGCTTAACATATTTCTTAAGGCACATTGCTTTTAATTTCGTCGGGCTGTTAGGGTTCCATATGATAAGGACCAGCCAACGAAAATAAATTGTAGCTCTTACGGCGCACATTGCTAATAGCTTCAAAATAAAAAAGAAATCATTTAAGTCCGTTCAGTAGTTTTAGAGATTAGAGTATACATGCAAACCGAGAACAAACAGAGTATACAAGAATATTGTATTGTCATCTATTAGTAGTTTAGAATAGCTTTAAATCAATTTTCAGTAAATATATTTAGTATACTGATAAACACATTTTCATATTCTTATATAACATAACATAAGTGTCTGCTCCTCTGAGTTACTGGGTGTACTGTCGTGTCACGGGATGATGATGGAGAAGAAAATACGTAAGTACTAAAAATAACATAATTCCGAAAGACAATATGTTTCTGGGAATTTTAGCAAAATAAAAGTAATAATAATTAAAGTATATCAATTTTCAATTATATGAATCTTCCGTGGTCATTAGACATTGGGTTCTAGATATTTCTCCTTCACCATGTGGAAGTATCACCAGGTTTCAAATTCTTATATGTCAACATGAACTGCTTATCATTCCGAACAACTTGTGTTAAGACGTCTATTCTATGTGTTTTACAGTTCAGCTAGTCCCTGAAAGTTCCATATCAAATGTTCCAGTTTTCCAAACAAATTACAATAAGAGCCATTTATCTCCCGCGTGTCGTCTCCATACTTAATGAAGCGATAGCTATTGCAGCCTCTCATGACATTTAAAACTGAAGACTTTAAGATATCCGAAGGCGAATGCTTATTAAAGTACAATGTTAGCCATTTATCTCCCGCGCATCGTCTACAAAAATAATGAAGCTATTATATTTGCAGCACGATTATTATTGTTTCTCAATCTAAACAGTGTCATGTGTGCTGGGCCATAGGACCTGAGTGGTGTAGGGAGAGGGGTATCACCTCGTTATCATACATAAATTATATCATATGCTGAGCGTAGTAAAGGTGCCGTATTTGTATTGCAATAATAGTCAGGTAGCTCCCGCATATCGTCTACAAAATTGATGAAACTATTAAATACAAATATGTCAGCTTTCTATCCAATTTAAAACTAAAAACTTTCTGGGGTCCAGAGCCACAGCCCCGGTTAGGTTTATTGGACGAATCCCTCCCCCTTGTTATGAAAGATAAAATATACTTTATACCGATCGTAGCAACTTGTCGTGCAATAATAGTCATTTGTCTCACGAGTGTCGCCTATAAGAGCAATGAAACTATTGGTATTGTAGCGTCATATTATTTTTCATACACAATTACTTGATAAGGCCAGGGCCGCAGCTTCTGTCTAAGTTGCAGGGCGTAGCCCCTATTTACCGTTTTGTCCCAGATAATATATATCATATTCTGAGCGTACCAAAGGCCGCTGTATTTGTTGTGCAATGATGTCCCGCATGTTGTCTACAAAAACAATGAAGCTATTGGATTTGCTGCGTCATTCATTTTTAAAATTAACAATGTAATGAGTGTATGGCCGCAGCGCTTTCGAGGGTTGTGGGGGCGTAGTCCTCCATTATTACAGATATTTAATATCATATGCTGAACGTAACAAAGGTGCTGTTTTTAGAGCAATAATTGCAATTATTGTCACTCGTATCGTCTACAAAATTAGTGAAGTGAGTGGTCCGCCATACACCACTTAGGGTTCGTCATGTATAGGTTCCGTCATCGCAGGTATCTCACGTGTCCAGGGTAATGAAGGCGCTATATTCCTAGTGCAATAATAAGCATTTATCTCCCGCGAATCGTCTACAAACCTAGTGAAGCGATCCAGAGACGTTGAAGGTGAGTGCTGGAGGGCGGATCTCCTCCCGTTACCTAATAAAAAGTATGTTATATATCGAGCGTAGGCACTCGTCGTGCAATAACAGCCTTTAATGTCAATCTTGTCGCGAACAAAAGACATGAAACGATTGTTATTGCAGCATCATATTATTTTTCAAACTGAATAATATACTGCCATCTAGTACTATATAATCCATCAGTTAGTACTATTTAAAAAACAGAGATTCATAGTAAGGTGGAAGGGGTGGCAAACCATCAACCGGTGCCTTCGACGACTACCGACGTAATATACAACTATACATGATATTATTAGCTGCGTGTGTAATGCACAATATATAACTACATACTCAATAAATAACACACATAGATAAATAAATGTTTTACATATCACATAGTAAGATAATAATGATAATAATAAATAATAATGTAATAAAATCAATAATAATAATATATAAAAGAATTTTGTTTTTGAGTCTCAATTAAATATTTTTGTTGCATGATTTGTGTCGTTTGAATGATTGCTTTGATGAAAGGTCACGATCAAATGGGCGAGGGAGGTTATTCCAGCACTTGGATGCCGCGCATTTAAAGCTGCCCCTGAATGCTGCTCTATGATGAACGGGTTTACATATTGTGCAGTGCGCTGATCTCGTGCGATGTGCGGTGTAATTATCTCTTGTCCAGTGCACTTTCTGCGATATACTGGCACACCATGTTTGACAATCCTATACAGCATCGTAGCAAGATGCAGCCGCATCCGGTTTTCCATCTTCAATATAGAAGCCTGGTTCAAGAAAGGAGTTGCGCGCCGCGGTATTTCAAAGTAGTAACGTGCACATGCATTTTGAACATCCTCTATGCATTTTTTTGTTCGTTCTAACAATCGTGGCCCTATCACCTATGAGAGGACCCCTATGATAGGACTAGTGCTTCACATAATCGAATGCGGAGTCCTTGAGTTATTGAGTTTGTAATACGATACAACACTTTCAATCGGTAAAAACAGTTGCGAACTATTTTAAAAACATATTTCTCGAAGCACAAATGTTCATTCATAAGTAGTCCTAAGTTTCGAGCTTGTGATACCCCTTCGATTTGATGACCATTTTGTAATGAGTAACCGGTTGATGCTTTTAATCCCATTTACTAATTTTGGTGTAACGAGTAGTATATATTTACTTTTCTTTGAATTTAAACCAAAGCATTAGACATGTATAAATTCACCCTAGGTCTCCATTGAGTTTGTCAAGAGATAACACAATATATTTGAGCTTAAAAGACAGAAATAGTTAAACATCATCAGCATATATGTGATATTTACAATGTTGTACAGATTTGGTATCGTCTGCCGTGTAGTTGCTGAAAAGGATTGGTCCTAAAATAGAACCTTGTGGAACTCCTCTGGTAATAAGACTGCGCCGCGACAAAATCACACTTCCCTCCTCCTTTTTTAATTCAACGACTTAGTATCTATCACAAAGATAATTTTCAAACCATAGGCCTCCTCCAAGCCGTAATAACGTAATTTTGCTAACAGTTGTTCAGTATTAATAGCATCAAATACCGTGGAGATGTCGAGGAGCACCGTGATCGTGATATTTTCGATATCCTGAGCCTGAAGGATGTCATCCATTACATTGGTAAGTGCCGTGGTTGTGCTGTGATGGTCTCTAAATCCGGATTGCATAATAGGTAATATACCGCTACTCTCCATGTAATCCGTTAATAGCTTGCACACGACTTTTTCAATGCTTTTTGAAGCACATGACAATATGCTTATAGGTCGTAGGTCCTTAAATTCATTGGGATTACCTGTTTAGGGAATAGGACGCACCACCGCGTCACGCCAAATATCGGGGAAGGTGGAAGAAGAGATATTTTATTAATTAAGTTAGTTAATGCGCTTAATATGTGCGAATCATGTCTTAGCTAATGCCATCAGAGCCGATGGCATTTGATCGTAGCTCCCGAAAAAAATGTCTACTTCTCTCTCCGTTACTAAGCGTAAGTTAAAACTATTAGAGTTGTCATGCTTGTTTTTGTTGTAGTAGTTGACATGTGATGGGCTAACTTTGTTATCTCCCGGAACATTTAGAAAATGTAAATTCATCTTCTCGACATCAATCAAATGGCCGGGAAATGTCGCGTCTTTTTTAAAGCTTACATTCTTTTTTTATATGTCTCCACATGTATCTAGGGTTTCCCATGTTGTAAGATATGTATTTTTAAGTTAAGCATCTTTTTCCGTGCTTGTAGATAGGATAACTAGTTTCTTCAGTTCTTTGTAACAATTTAATTTGGATGAAATTATAATGCTACGCTCTATATGATGGGCCTTATCACGAAGTTTCATCATTAATCTAATATTGTTTGTTACCCATGGATAGCTCTTTTCTTTGATGGTAGTTAATTTTAGAGGTGCAACACAATTAAATACACGAAGAAGTTTAGAAGCTATATTCTCGGCAGTTTCATTGACATCCGCGTCGTCCATAGAGCTCCAATCGACTGACTCCATAAGGTTACCGAATAGCGATGGATTGATATCTTTAATAGGCCTATAGCGATTTTTTATTGGCTGCTTAATAATCTTAGGTATAATGAACTCGCACACAACCAAGGCATGATAACTAAGTATGGGGATGTCGATCGTTACTCGGGTCACGTTTGTATCCGTGCAAACGAGATCGAGTAAGTATGGGCGCTGAAGTGTGTGGGTTCGCTAACGAACTGCCGAAGATTGAAACTGGCCAAGATATCTTTAAGTAATACTGTGTTAATCCCTCTAATGTTCAATACATTGATATTGAAGTCACCTGGAAGGATGATGTGATCGTATACTTGTAGAGAGCTGATTGACTCGCTCAATGCGTTAATGAATGTGTGAACTAGTTATATCTTTTAAAATAAAATAAAAGAATAAAATTATTAAAAATATTCAATATTATAAAATTCATACAATAAATCACAACATGACGCAATATATCAATATTAATGTTTTAAATAAATTATGTATAATACAACAATATATATACATATCGTGTGATAGAATATGATAATAAATAAAGCATTTTTAAGATGTGATTATATCACAAATATGCGAGTTTACGATATGTACATATTATGTCTTAGCATACAGTGCCACCGAAAATACTTACTGCTAACAAACAACACATTTAATACACGAATACAAGTACAATTATAAATAAATTACCCGGTTATAACATTGTTAATCCTAAGTTACCTATACATGAACGGATATATCGAATTGTAATGAAAATATGAACGAACATATCAAGAACAAAAAACCTTCTCAATATCGAGAGAGGACCTAATACGATATTTAGAGTTACTGGCATCGCTCGTCCACGCGTATCGCTATTCCTCCTTCTTACCTTTGTGCGAACGGCGTAGAATAATTGGCGGTTGATGCGCCGTCAATCGTCAGTTTTTATCAAACCATTATGTGTGGTTAACAGTGTAGAAACGGACCCCTAGGGAAGTTCGATTACAATAATGATAACATCAATTAATAGAAATTACTAAGATATTTAATAAGACTTGAATAAATAATTGTGGAAATATTATATAAAATTAATTAGTTTATCCAAGCGTTAACATGAATTTCCGTCAAGACGTAACAGTACATTCAATCAACTATATATTCAATAGGTCATGGAAAATTTTGAATACTTTATTATAACAACGGACTAAATACATTTGCAAGTGCTATCTAGTATATACAGTTTGAATTACTTTTGAACATTTATTGCAATATTTACTGCGTATTAATTGACATCATCACATATTTGCTGGTGACAAGAAGTCACATGCAAAGATGTGAAAGAATACCTCGTCTTCTGAATCTAGTAACAATACAACTATTAGTAACAAAAAGTCTAGTAAAATTAAAAAGCAAATTTCAACAACTACAAACAATATCAATAACCACGGTAAGTGGTAGATAATGTCAATAACCAAAAAATTCCAACTGGATTTAAAAAACCGGTTCGATGCCCTAGATACGTCGGAAACTACAATGGCAATTGACGAGACAATGATTGGCGTGATTGGTTGCATGCGGGATGTGGGTGAAGGATATTGTAGGAGTAAATATACGAAGCAGGAAAGCTGATTTCTTAGATGAGACTTTTGGATCTATGAGGGAACGCAGAGCACACGAAGACGTTACGTCTGTCGACGTCAAGCTTCTTTCAAAGCGAACGCGCATACTAATACGCCGAGACCTTTGCAGCTCACACACGCAACGGGTTACAGAAGCGATTGAGCAGAATAGACGGTAGAATGTTTTTGTGAAAAGAGCTTGGAAGAAGTCATATGACAAAGGTTAGGACTGACTCTGTGGCTACCGGTTCTTCTAGGCCTGGGAACTTATCGGAGATCAAAGCTCTCAATATCAAGGTGCATATCGCATGCTCCTTCTCCCGATATCCTAAATAACGATCCGCGTGTAAGCCTTACAACGTGTGCGTGTAACTTGGCAGGCGATCTGCCGGACGTCAGCTTGTGTGAGAGTCTGGCTCTTGCGCAGCTTAAGGGGGTAAAAGCTCCGGGGAAGGAATGAATTACAATCCAGCTTCTTAGAGCTAGAAATGGTTTGAAAGTGTCGTAGTTTTGTTTTTTAAGAAGGGTGACAAATCACTTCTTTAAAATTACAGACCAATTTCACTTCTTGCATATATTTACAAGTTGTTCTCATGAGTCTTGACGAATCGTCTCACCACAAACGTTTAGGAAAACGGAGTGTAGATTGACCGTTCACCAGGTGCGATGACGATCTCCGTGCAGTGGCCAGTACGGGATGGATGCGAGTAGCAAGAGATCGGTTGTCTTGGCGTTCATTGAAAGAGGACTATGTCCAGCAGTGGACAGATAAGGGCTGATAGTGATGACGATGATGGGGAAAAAAAGAATATTGGAGGATCAATTATAAGATTGTATCGAATACTCAATGTTTTGTTCCAAATACGCATTTCCTATTAGAAGATGTTATATTTTTTATTACTTTGTTAGGTAGAATCATCAGTGTCGCATAAGCTGCGGGGGCGATTTCCCATGATGTTCTATAATTTTGAATATTATGGTCGTACGTATTTAAGATACTCTTAGCCTGAAAATAATGATATATTATTTGTAATTTTTTTAAGAGTTTACGAGGTATCTAGTGCACCTATAACGTGAAGTCTTCCATGACAATTCGCGGTGTTACGAACTTATTATTTTTTTAATTTTTGTGAATTGCACTACGGCTTTCATCACCCGAGAAATGTGGTTTGAATGCTGACTGAAAGATAAAAAGGGAACTTATCCTAGAAGACCTTTATAATTAATTCCAAAGTACCATTGTAAGAGATCTCAACATAATTGACAGCAAGCGAAAAAGAAAAAAAAATGGAAAATGTTTCAATGTTCTATCCAGAGAAAGTGGGTTTTACTGTTTCCACAAATTTATCTGAAATAATTATGTAAACATTCTTAAAGTGATTATTTACAACTGTACCCATTAACATTTCTATGTCGCTCTTATGGCCGTAAACGTACCTTAAGTCTATATTTATTTTTTATTAGTTTTTTTTTAGTATAGAGGGCAAACCTGTAGTCGGAGTCTTCTGATGACTACAAATGGCCCTAAAAATCCGCATATCATTGTCATGCAGATGCGTTGCTCCCCTTTCCTCCTCCCATCCAATGGGCCACCGGCTACATGTAAACCGTACGAAACGTGTCGAGTTAGCTGTTATTTTATATATATGTGACGACGGCGAGATGCGCCCCTCAATCCTCGAGTCTGCTACGGGCCTGTACTCATTATATTGTTAAGTTTGGAAATCTTCATTTATTTTGTAGACGGCACGCGGAGTATAAATGGATTATATTATACTACGAATAAAGCGCCTTTGCTACGCTCAGCATGTGATATATATTATTTGTGATCACCCTTAGACTCATTACATCGATATGTTTGAAAAATAATATGATGCTTCCGATCAGTAGCTTCATTACTTATATGGACCACACTTGTATAAGGTTCTACATGAAGATCAACCACGAAAATAAATTATGGCTTATATGGTGCCCAGGGCTAATAGATTCAAAACAAAGAAAACATTAAAATCTGTTGAGTAATTTTAGAGATTAGCGTTTACATAAAAACAGGTTGTACTAAGATATTGTGTTGTATTCTATTAGTGTTTTAGAATAGCTCTGTATACACACTTAAGAAATATATTCAATGCACAGACATTTTTTTTATATTCTTATATTATCTAAGTGTCTGCTAATCCAATAACTCAGGGGGAGTTACTAAATAATAGTAGTAATAATTAAAGATCCCTCGTAGAGCTTGGATGTTAGTATTGGGAGAAATGCAGCCACGTATTAATTATTTGAACAAATTGGAGCGCCTTCAAAATATGTCCGTATGTTTTATTTTGGATGTGCGTAAATTTGAGCACGTATCGCGCAAAACTAAACTGGTTGACTATCCGCTCCTGCCGTAATGCCCGAATGCTTACACTTCTATACTCCATATTATTTGACCCGAGTACACCATCGTATCTAAAGGAAAAATCTGTATTTCGTCTGGTAGATTCTAAAGAGTTACGCTCCTTTAATAAACTTCTTCTAGAAATACCTGTTCACCACAATAATTATCTTAATTCCTCCCTAATATTTAAAATTAGGAGAGATTTTAGGAAGAGGTAGTGCCATTTATGTGGATGTTCATGGGTATCGGTAGTCGTAAAAAAGGTTCCGATTGCTCGTTTGCCGCCATATACTATAAAAAAAAATACGATCAATTTTACTTTGGAACTCACTGCCTATCCACATTAAACGCGCTAAAAATATTAACATCTTCAAATCACTTCATTACTTTTATAGACGACACACTGGAGATAAAAGGCTATTATTGCACGACGAATATAGTGTACACACTACTGCACTACGCTCGGCATATGCCAGGTATTATTTGTAAAGTTTTGTAATATGAAATGAAGCTGCAACACCTATTGCTTCATTACTTGTGTAGACAACACGGGGGACATAAATGGCTATTATTGCACGATTTATGTAGCGCCTCCACTATGCTCGGAATATAATATATATTTTAGGGCTGATAGACTGATCTTTTATTTGGATACAGTATCTTTGGATAGACCTTTGAATTGTAAACATCGACACAAGACCGTTACTAAGCTCAACGTGTTTTCCTAAGGCGATATTTTCTGTATCTCTTACAGTTTCATCGGGCTCTGGTCTAGGTTTCCATATAACGGAGACCAACGACTAAACTAATTTTAGTTTATACTGTGCCAAGTGTTAATTGTTTTAAAACGAAATATAATCATGTCCTGTAGTTTCATAGGTTAGCGTGTTCATACAAACAGACATACTAACAAAGAGGCAGACATTTAAAATATTAAGTTGTATTTTTTTAGTATTTTAGAACACAACATTTTTTTCATTCTTATCATAATCTTAGTGATTGATCCCTCGCGTTGTCGGGTAAGCAGCCGCGTCAAGAAGATGACTAGAAAAGAAATTCAGTAAACGTTCAAATTATAACTTATGTTATTTTGAGTATCTACTCTTACCCTCTCTTAATAAGAGGGACAAAAAGAGCAACACGAGGAGGCGCTTTTGCGTACGGAGCAAGGGGCGGGGATGAGAACCTCACCCCATTTCACTACTCCACATTTGGTGGGGTGGGCTTGTGTTGATTATTCGGTACTATAACGTGGTACGAGCTCCACACACTACTTGACCGAACCCAGGGCCGGTGAAGGCTCGTAAATGCGTTTCCCCGCGTAAAAGAAAAATATTATATAATATTATATAATATTAGATGATCTAATATTACAATGTGTTCTTTTGTTGTGCTATGATATGTTCTTTTACAAGCTAGTCCATTATTTCATACGAAGCCAAGCGAAGTGTGGCCTCTAAATTGGGAATATCTTTGTTCGATAGAACTTATAACAACTACGACAGACAGTTAAAATATATCGCTAATAATAAGCATTGCTTATCTATTCTATCCTAGGCTAGTCATATCCTCTGATAAGGGTAATGATGATGCCTCGTACTAACATTGCTGATCATAGCTTCGCTCCCATAGATTCATCATCATTTAATAACGAAACCCTCAGGGATTTTATGATCAACGAACGAAAAAACATTCCAGTGCTTCTCGCGTACGACCAAATACTTCATGTGTGTCCGGGTGGATCGCGCCGGACTGTGGAAGTAAGATTACTTTTTACAGAATATATAAAATTTGAAAAATACTGGTAGAGCTAAACAGTGTTTCTCAAATTTTATAAATAACTTCACGTTAAATGGTTTTATCAGACAACTGATGCCCGTAACTTTGTCAGTGAACCTAAAAGTTACACAAGTCTTGTAATTAAGTCATATTTTATATAAAATACCTGTCCCTCCTTTTCTGTATAATAAACTTACTAATTTGTGTAAAAGTTTGTATGTATATTTTACAAGTGACGACGGCTGAAATATACATTACAAATCTGCGATAATTTAAGAATCCTTCAAATGCTCAAAAATATTAAATGTTCTTTGTCTATAGAATTAACAATGATAGATCCGCAGGTCACAGCTAGTAATCAACAAATAAATACAATTTTAATAAATAAATAAATAAATTGCCTCATCGATTTCGCTACTGGACATCGAGTCCTTGAAAGCATTTCTGATCTCCAAGTTTTTGGTAATCAGACGTTCCGTGAGAAAATTGTGACAAATTCTAATGAAATTGTTACTGTGGAAACTAACAGGAATTTGCTCATTTTATATTATTACCTACTATATTATATGATCAATCGAACTTAACATAACGTCATTCTTCAGAGTAGATACTTTATTTATTTTTTGTTACATGGTTCATTTGAGAGGGCTGGGTGCCTATATCTTCGAATGAAGCGTACTAATATAATATCGATCGAACTTTAATTTGTATGTTCGTTTGATCATATATTATATTGCGTCGCTTCATTCTCCAGATATAGCAACACATGTAGATGTTCAGAGACAATAAAAAATAATTGAAAACAAATAAAAGTTTTCTCATCAGCAATCAAAATCCTTATTTCCTACTAAGGTACATTGGAGGAGAAACTTATTGACTTATACTAGGTGTATAATCATGATCATTGGTCATTGAAAAGACAATTAATCTATTAAATTCAAGTATTATTAGCTAATATTGAACTTGCAAAGTTACTTTTGTTAGCTTCAATAATTTAACGGTGGGAAAATTTTTCGAAATTTTCAGATGAAATAGTCCAACAGTTGGTTTTCCTATTAATTTCCAAAGATCTCTTTAGCCGGAGGAACGAGCCGCAAAAGTAGTGGCATGGCGAGTACTATGGGAATAAGATGTCATAACATCGATCCCAATCGCAACCATCACTTGTTTTATACTAATGGACTGAGAGTTAACATTGTTAGTGGTCTTGAGTCTCAAATCCTTTGTGACAAATATATAATCCACGAGTGTAGTCTTGGGATATGTTGCTGTATTGGGTTTAAAATATGGTAAATCTAATACTGGTTGCTTGATAAGTCTGATAGCAGAAGTCTTGATAATGTCAAAAATTCCCATTTATGTTCCATGAGAGCCTATTTTAATGTTATCTAATTTAATTAAGGCAAGAGCTTGTACTCTAAGAGCTGTACATAACGCCGAAAGAACAGCCAGTTCCTTGGTTAGATTTCTAGCGATGGTTTCTATTGGGAACCCACACCCACTCTTACACAAAATCTAGAACTATCTGAGGGTTCCAGACATAGACATATTGCGCGACGATTGTTATTAATGTTGACTATCGTTGTTAATAGGCACCCAAACCCGAATTACGTGCATCAGTAAAAAATTGTAAGTCGTAACTTGAAGTAATAAAAGTGTTTGACATGGATGGGGCATTTTTAACCACCATGTTCAGTCCGGTAAAAAGTCTCTCGAGATGGAATAATTTTTTTTACTGTAATTATGATGTGTGTATAGGGCAAGATACTTTTGTCTTTCTATTTTCTTAGTGTAAACACAACTATATTTCATGACAGGACAGGCTGAGGTAAGACCGCCAATTAGATGCGCAAACTCGTTTATAGTACAAATTATTTTTTTCTTATTGTAAAATCCGATCACGCTTTTCCACCGGAACCACAACGACATGTCTTAAGTGTTATATATGAACCCGAGGAATTTGCAACACTGAAAAGGTTGTAAAGTACTATTGTTATAATTAATAACGAAACCGAGACAGTTTAATAGTATCGTTAATATTTTCTAAGCATAGACTAAGTGTCGCCTACACATAATATGTCATCAAGTACAATACATTTTTAAATCCGCGGCGTCTTAAATGAGTTACTACTTCTCCCATGATTTTTGTTAAAGTCCGAGGAGCAGAGGGCAAACCGTATGGCATTGCATTAAATTCATATGTGTGAGTCAACAAACTTTCGTTTTCGTTTTGAAATCGTAAGTATCTTCTTTGAGAGTTTACAATAGGCACAAGAAGGTAGGATTTTTTAAGATCAATGGAGGCTAACCAACCAGCCCTGTCTGGATACTAATTTGGCTGCTGTTCAATGGTCCTCCACCTTAAGATGAAGTTTGACCAACATGTTGATTTAGTTGTTAAAGATTCAACATAAATCTATAACCACCAGTCGATTTTGGCGATAGAAATATATTAGATATAAATTGGTCTCTTTGAGGCTTACATACAGAAATTGCTGCTAAATGTATAAGATTTTTGATAGCTGAAACCATATTTTGCATATCTCTAATTGACAGGCTGTTTCGAGGTACTATGCATTGTATTGCTTCGCAAGTTAAAGGGAATTTTAAAGCCGCTACGTATCCATTTCAATACTATATGTTTTTTTGTTATACCTTGCCAACATGCATAACAGAGGCATGTCTTGGCGCGCTGGTGGCTCGCTGAATTCAAGGTGATGGCGCTGCTGTTGGTGACAGGTTGCGGCGGTATTGGTTCAATGTCGGCGGCTTTTAGGTATACACACGCCCCCCTTCCTTCCCGCTTGCTCGATGACGGGTAGCGAGGAGGGCCCTGCCAGTTTCCCTGGTTCACCCTTGTCGTCGTATTAGACCTAGAAGCTGTTGGAATCGGTGGCCGAGGCGTGGCTTTTTTAATCTGAAAGCACTGTGTCTATGGAGACACAGTGCTTTCAAAGGCTATCGGGCCTTTGAAGCCTGAAGTTTGTCAGATAAATTAGTTCCAGAGACTGAATGGTCATCTTCATCAGTGACAGGAATCTGTCCAGTCCGGGAGTTATTAATTTTCTACTTACTTGTGTCTCAGTAAAATGAAGATCTGAGAGATTTCGACTACAATCAAGAAAAATTTTAGAGCGTTCACTCTGTCCTCATTTGTAATATGTATAGCTGTTATACCAGCCAAGCTGATCTTGCAATGTCGGCCATGGTTCAGAAGATCTCGTCATTTATAGATGGTGCTTTTAACATGTGACAGTTGTCGGGAAACGAATATAACTTTTAAAGTTTCCCTTTATGGGGAATAAAATGTTGCATACCTATTCTCAATATAGGCGTTCAGCGTTGAGCTAATGTCTGGTGTATGTCCGGACCGTAGGCCGGGGCTTCATCTGTAGTTAGGTCCAAGGCGTCTAAAAAGTCTGATAGAATATCCGCGTCATGCGTATCGACGTCTGACGCCGGCTACTCTGAAGGCGACGTAGTGCGCCGCTGGTCACATGCGGGCTCCACCGGTAGCGCGAGTGTGGGCGATGCCGGTGGCAATGGCCGCGATGACGCTAGCCACACTTCTCCGTTTACTTATTGTGATCCGTCGATAGACGAATCCTCTTATTATCCGTTAGGATATAAAAATGTGTGTTATACTTTAAAAGTAAAACATTTTTAACCCTCGTGTTAATCCGCAATTAACCTCCAAGATAGCTTACAGATATTAAAATATGTAATCGCTATATCACTTTGCTTAATTGTGAAACGTAAATATGTTTTGTAGACTTACCCACATTGTCCTCGGTATCAGATTGTTAATACTCGTACAATATTCAATGGCGAAACTATCACACTTGCGGCTTTGTAGTGTTTACTTTTTGCAGAATAATACTCAATTTTATCCTGAGCGCTGCGTTTAGGCATTTTTTATTAAGAAGTGTGCTTGTTACCGCGCACGAAGAAAGAATGACGTTATGCAGGGAAGGAACGATTGAACGAGTGAATAACAAATTATCAAAAGTCGAGTGAAACAACTTCTTTTCTCTTAACGTGTGGCGTTATCTGTATGATAAAAGGACTACATGTGTTGCTATATCTGAAGAATGAAGCGACGCAATATAATATCTAAATGTGTAAAAAAACATACTTTTCCTATCTATATATTGTCGTCGTTGACAGTAGATCCTGAAAGTGCACTGGTGCCTCTAGTAACTTAGCTCCTAATTCTCTGACAATGGTTTCGGTAAGAAAAGTTGAGCGGTGTCAATGGATACCCGGATAGAACGTAGTTAATGGAGTTTGGTAAGAGGAGTAAACACTATTTGCTTTAGTGTAGTGAGCCGCGCGGCGTGGGCAATAATGACAATGATGATGAATATAACGAAATGTAACCATGAACATATAAATTTGTTTATCATAAGCGCGTTAGTTGTTAGGTACAACTAACGCGCTTATGTCATAGAAATTTTTGCATTAACAATAAACGCAACGAAGTTATTATTAAAATTAAACATAACACATTATTAGTTAGTGTAATGTCAGCTATTACTGGAGTATTTGAAAAGCTGACAGGTGACGCGGGGAGGATGTAGGGGCAACAGATAGGCGTACGGCGGAATAACGTCGAAGGGATAACGATTGTTCAAAGGTTTAATTAAACAGCAACATCTGCGGGGCTCTCTCGAGCGCGACAATTATTGTTACTACTAACACACAAAAACATACTAGATATATGGATATATTGACAATTTCTGTTTATATATTGTTTTATTGTCATGACTAGCTTACTTTGTATACGGTCATATACGAGCTCATGTCAAGGGACACATTATTCACGTCGCTATCTCTAAGCGGACTGTATATATTTGATTGACTGATAAACTATTATCTAGTTTATTTTAATGAATTGCTGAACAAGAGTCAAGTTACGCAGATATTCATTATAATCAGTTCAAATTTAAAACCCTGCTCTGACATTTATTACTTTTAATTGTCTTCACTGATTTACGAAAATACCTCTTAATCAAAGATTGTATTAGGTTATTTTTATTTCAACAATTCTGTAGGTACTAATGTTATTTTTCATCAATCAATCATCAATATCAGTCCGAATCGGTCCACTGCTGGATATATAACTCTTTCAATAAACGCCAAGACGACCGATCTCCTGCCACTCGCATCCATCCCGGACCGGCTACGGTATAGAGATCGTCTTCCCACCTGGTCGACAGACATTTCTTTTTCCTAACGGCCTAAAAGCCCGTTGAGCAACCGCAAACTTGCGGACCAGTCCTAAATTAAGCGGCCATTGTTCGGAGTCATATATAGATGTTCGGAGTCCTATATTCCTTTCGGAGTCGTAGGTCGTCACGGGGAGAACGCATTTGTTGAAGAATTTAGTCTTCAAGCGGTATAGGCGACTTGGGAATTTGAGGAAGCTTCCCGAATGCTGTCTAACCCAACCGAGTCCTTCTATCGGCTTCCTTCTCCAAGTTATATCTACCTAATTGTAATAATTTCCCGTTTTCGTCTACGACTTCAAGAATAGCAGCATCGACGTTGACTCGCCTAGGGAGAACGTGTTCGTTGAACATGACCTTAGTCTACGTTAATCCTAAGGCCATTTCGCCGGGAGGACTGATTTAGGCTGTGCAACATTTCCTGCAAGCTCTCCAACGATTCGGCCAACACAACGATATCATCGGCGAAACGAAGATGTGAGAGGTACTCGCCCTTAATATTTATGCTGCATTCTGTCCAGTTTAAAGTCTTAAAGACGTCCTCCAAAGCATTACTGAACGGTTTCGTGGAAATGACAACCCCCTGCTGCATTCTTCGATGCAATTGGATTGGCCTTTTTTGACTAACCTTTTTTTATCTTGGTGACGAAGGGGAATGCATTTACGCATGATACTTGGGAGCCCGGGTAGACCCCCAGACCTATGTTGGACTCGGCCATTGGGTAGCAATAACAAATAAGCCCCTACGGGAGCCAACAGCCGCTATAAGTGGAGGGTCCCGGATCTGCAGGCAACAAGACCCCTCCAGCGATAGGCTGGCCTCGGCGAAAAGCCAGACAACACCTCCTCGGGGACTGTCCGGCTACTCTAAGACAGTCCCCACGACGCCGTGTCATTGGAAGTGGACGGGGTTCCCATCCCGGCCCGACACGGAACACAGGGGCATTACTGAAGGCGCTGCAGATAGCGCTTCTTTCGTACCCCCATTCGTCCTCGGCGGGCGGAGGCCGCGCCGGCAGCCTCCTCTCTCACCCGCTCGTCGGCTTCCTTCTGGGACATGACTGTCTCGCAGAATGAAGCCATCGCCTTGTAGGACTCGTCGCTGCAGAGCATCGCGAGGATGATGCTCGAATTTGACAAGTCCCCTCCGACAACTGATGTCAGATCGTTACGCAGTGCCGCCCATCTCGGGCACACCTCGAGGGTGTGCTGAGCCGAGTCCACCGCCGCGTCACAATCGTGACATCGAGACGTGGGCTCCCTGTGGGCCGTCTTGCACAGATACTCACCGAAGCAACCATGCCCGGTATGCACCTGCGTGAGACGGAAGGTGAGGGGTTTGCGCCTACGGCGCATCCACCGCTCGAGGACCGGGCGCAAGGCAGCCGTTAACTCTCTACCGTACGACTGCCGCGCCAGGTCCTCCCCCCACC
Source organism: Eumaeus atala (assembly GCA_017140195.1). Lineage (NCBI taxonomy): Eukaryota > Metazoa > Arthropoda > Insecta > Lepidoptera > Lycaenidae > Eumaeus > Eumaeus atala. Next base: position 22,809 of record JAFELO010002782.1, read on the forward strand.
TCTGCATTAACGCCACATGCGCTAGCCGGCGAATCCGTATGATCTCGTCATGCGTGGGGTTCAGGCCGAGAGCCCTCCTATCCGAGACATAGGAGCAGCTCTCGGCAAGAACCTCCGCCACGAGTTCCCACGGGGGATCGCCGGCTAGAGCTGTCGCTGCAGCCCACGATACCGTACGATACCACCGGATCGACTTCACTGCGACGACCCTCTGCGCAGAGCGCAGATGGGCCTTATTTTATTCCTCGCAGTGAGACGATCCGCCCAAACCGGGGCACCGTACGTCGCCATACTCCGACAGACACCGGAGTACAGCTGCGTGCAGGCGGCACTGGGTCCTCCGAGGTTCGGGAGGAGTCTGCCCAGCGCAATCGCCGCCTTCACGAACTTCGGTCCCACCATAGCGAAGTGTGGGCCTCCGTCAAGGATGAGCCCCAGATATTTTCTGTGGGGGCTCAACCTGACCCTCTCCTCTCCGATCTGCAGAGCGGCCCACGGCGGGGGTCCTCTGCGGCCGGTCCCGCGGAAGAGGAGGAATTCGGTCTTGTCTAGTCTGACCCGAAGCCCTAACCTCTCTATGCGGCTGATCACGAGGTCAACGCCGACCTCGGCCAGCCGCGCCGCCTCCTTATAGTCTCGTCCCCGGGCATAGACGAGGGTGTCATCCGCGTAGCAGATGACACCCATCCCGGGGAGGAGACGGCCTCGCAGGACCCAGTCGTAGCCGACGTCCCACAGGATCGGTCCAAGAACGGAACCCTGCGGGACACCGCGCCCGACTCGCCGCCACTCCACGGACCCCGACCGGTTCTCGAGAGCCACTCTGCGTTCGGAGAGATACGCATCCAACAGCCTCACGAGATAGGGATGCCTCCCTATCTCGTGAGGCTGTTGGATGCGTATCTTTGAAGAATTTCAGTGCCTCCCGTGTCACGCTGTGCGGGAGACTGTTGAATGCGTTCGCGATGTCCAACGACTCCTGCGCAGCCTGTCGTCTCTGTCGACGTCCTGGGGGCGTCTCCGCCTGCTCCGGGTGTACTGCCTCCTGGCCCCGTTGCAGGCGGCCCGGAGGCCGGATATTTCGGCCGTCCACCAGTAGAGCGCCCGCCGCTGGGGCGGACTCTTCGCGGGCGGCATGGCCGCTCTGCACACCGCAGTGAACGCGTCGCAGAGCAGACCAGCCGCCTCGTCCACCCCTATCTCCGACAGCGGCGGGAGGCTCCAGCAGCCCACGACCGCGGCCTCTTCTGCCAGTTCCCGGTTGAGCTTGGTGGCCTCATCACGATCGCCACCGAGCCGTCGGTGTCCCCAGCCTAGCTTGGACTGGAGGGCCTGGCATACGGCTCGGCAACGATCGCGACGTCAATCGACCACTCCGCCACAGACTGCAGGAAGAGGTCCTGAGCCCCAGCGGAGTGGTAACATTCGCCTGTAGGATGCTGAGATGCCTAGCCATTTAGGACATCTCAGCATCAGCCGACCCCGCTCGGTTACCCCCTTGTGTGCGAGGGGCGACCTTCCCACGGGTGACAGGGGGTTTGCACGCCATGCCCCCCATCACGTGACTCGCCTGCCTGTCGGCTGCCGCGCACACCGCACAGTACGGGGCGGCTAGACAAGCGCCGGCTTTATGGCCGGCTTGACCGCAGCGATAACAAAGGTCGCTGCGGTCGACGACAGCGGGGCACGTGCTGGAAATGTGCCCCATTCCCAGGCATCTAAAACAATGCCTGGGGCGCGCCTGCAGGAGTTGGAGATTAGCCTTGCTCCACCCCACTGCTATGCTCCCGGCCTGCAGGAGCTTCTTGGCAGCCTACGCCGGGAGCTCGATGTGGGCTGTGCCCGAGCCGAATTGCCCCGTCCGAATGTTTCGCACGAGGACCTGGCCCGGGTTGCAGCCCCCTTCCTGTGCCACAGCGGTGGCGAGGCGTTCCGCTGTTACCGCGTCGCTGAGGCCCGTGACCCTCAGATCCGCCTTTTTCATGGGCCGCGTAATGTCTGCCTCCTCCGCCAACACCGACTTCAATCGAGCGGTGAGCACGTCCGCTTTCTCGCCGCTCGTGGCGCCGGGCAACTCTATGAGTCGAGCTCCGGTGGCCAACTGGCGGATCCGAAGGGGGCCGATGCCCAGTTCACCCAGATTGATGGCCCCTTCGGCCTTTAATAGTGTCGAAGCGTAGGTCGCCCCCTTATTTGCTGCCTCAGGCCGTAGCTTCAGGATAACGGCCGAGGAGCGCGGGAGCGAAAGCTTCGGCTTCGCCACCTCCGTCTTAGCCGGCGGCGCGGAAGCCGCCGTTTTCCCCTGCTTTTGCGCCGACGGCGCTGGTGCCGCCGGTTTCTTGGGCACCTTCCGCCTGACGACGTCCGTCCAGGATTCCGTCAACGATTCTGTTGCTGCAGCCCTGACTGCTTGCGGCGCCACCGCCGAGGTCGACGTGGACGGACCGAACGCCGACCACTCTTCCGCTTTGCCCTTGCCCTTTCCTTTTCCTTTGCCCTTCCTGGCTTGGGGCACGACAGGGAGATCCCTCTGCACCAGGACGGGGCGCACCTCCTCACTGGCACATTGGTGCGACGCTGCTGTTGCCACTGCCAATGTTGCCCCTTGCTTGGCAGCAATCGCCGCCTTCGTCTCCTTTGCCAGCGGCTTGTTGTCACTGGCAAGTGGAGGACGATGGAGAGGGGCGGGAGGGAGCCGGAGCTCGAGACCTGATATGCGGGCATCGAGCATGTTGCCCACCATCTGCGCCACCTGTTTCAGAAGGTCTTCAGTAGTCGGCACTGTCGCCCCTTCTGCCGCTTTTTTGCGGGACTCTTCGAAGTCCCTCCTGTAGGCGCGGACTTCTCACGAATGTTGCCCAGCTCCCTTTGTAGCTGGACATTGTCGGCGCGCAATCGGCGCACTTCGTCACCCTCCGTCCTGCCGACCAGGGACTCGACCATATCCCTTATAGATTCGGCGGCCCTCCGTATTTTGACAGCGTAGCCGCCCCGGAGATGGGCCGATTTCCCGTAAGACCGAGAATGACACTCAAGTTGGCCTCCGTGGCCACCCTGATATCCTCGGCCCCACACCGCTCCACATCCTCCAGTACAGCTGGCGCCTCCGCCGAGTTCACAGCCCCCACATTTTCTTTGAGGAACGCCCTCTTCGCTAGCGCCGCCTCAAAGTTGTCTTCGCGGGACATTTCCACCCGCTCTCTTAATGCCGCTCTGGCACTATTAAATGTCGGAGCCTTCCCGCGCTTCGCCACGTTGCGCGACCTCCCGACTACCTCCGCCTCCGACTCAGAGTCTCCAGAACAGGCCGAGAACATTCTTTTACGACTCATGTCCGATTCGGACAAGGATGCAATCGGCGAAAAAATGTCCTCCAACACAACTACCGGTTCATCCCCTCTCCCCCCCATGCTTCCCCCACAACTTCTCAAGGTGGATGTCGTCTCCCCCCCCCCACTACTTCCGACACCTCCGGACATCACTCCCGCGGGAACACCGCGGCGATCACAAAATACTTCGATAACAGATAAGTGAAGCTTACTGAAGGTCAAAGTATTTTGTAAACAAACCCTAGTGCTCCCAGAAGGAGTGGGTGACCACAACAAGAAACAACGCCAAAGGACGCACCAACACAAACCCCGAAAAGCCCCACCCTAACAATTCGCCGATGCAGTAGCGCTTCGGGACCAAACGGTCAAAACCGAAAGCGCGCCTATATGGACGACTTGTTATTTTCCCTACACAATTTTCAAAGTCACAAAAACACGAATATTTTTGTAACCCGAAGACCGATCGAAACGCTTCATACACCACAAGAATTGCACTGGAGAGAGCAATCCAACGCCACCAATCTCACCGAAATCCGAATACATAGGGGCATCCTTGAACCCGAAAAACCGTGAGCAACCTAACCTAACCTAACCACCCGGAATCAGAACGGACATAAAAACAACTTCATACAATGCACTCAGTACCTCCACGTATCCCCAATCAACCTGACATCGCTGTAAGCTTCCAGAACAGCCCAGGTTTCGACAGAGTCAAACGCTTTTTCATAGTCCGCAAAGTACTCATATGTATTTCGTACAGCCGGTGAAAATAAGGTCCATGGTGATAAATTCTTTGCGAAATCCAGCTTGCTCCGGTGGCTCCGGTGGTCGTCAAGATTCTTGAGGATAGCTTGCAAATATGGCCAAGAAATGAAATTGGTTTGTAATTTTGAAGAAGTGATTTGTTACCCTTCTTAAAAAAAAACGAAGCAACGTTAACTCAGCGGGGCGTACGTCCCAAAAAGTACGCCCCGCTGAAGGACAAAATTAAAAATCTTTTTTAGCTCTCGTAATACAGGTTCGCCACCTGCCCTAAGAAGCTTGGCTGTAATTCCGTCCTTCCCCGGAGACTTTCCCCCCATTAAGCTGCGCAGAAACTAGACTAATCTTACTCAAGCTCAGAAGAAACGGTAACCCCAGAGTCAGTCCTAACCTCTGTCAGATGACTTCTTCCAAGCTTCTCCACGGAAACATTCGACCGTCTATTCTGCTCAATCGCTTCGGTAACCCGTTGTGTGTGTGAGCAGCGAAGGTCTCGGCGTATTAGTTTGCGGATTCGCTTGAAAGAAGCTTGACATCGACGGACGTAACGTCTTCGTGTGCTCTGCGTTCCCTCACAAGTCCAAGCGTCTCATCCGAAAAATTTGTTTCCTGCTCCGTACTCCTACAATATACTTCACCCACTCCCGCATGCAACCAATCGCGCCAATCGTTGTCTCGTCAAATTTCATTGTAGTTTCCGTATCTAGGGCATCGAAGTGGTTACTTAATTCCAGTTCGAATTTTTCGGAACTTCCGGCGCTCGGCGGTTAGGAAGTTAGGTCGGAGTGTTGACAGTACCAAACCAACATACTCGCGTCTAAAGCCTCTATTCAACGAGCCTCTAACCGAGCGGTGATCACTTCCGGTTTCAAACCTGTTGATCACGAACACATCCCTAAATATATACTTTCTGGCCGTCATTCAGTCAATAAAGTCAATCTCGTTCCTTGTCACAGTATCGGGGCTCTGCCATGTCCACTTCCTATGGGGCCTCTTCTTAAAACAAGAGTATAATAATCATCATCATTTTCAGTATATACATAATAAACATCCATGACCCAGGCGGGATTTGAACTCGAGATCTCTGGTATAACACGCGGACCAACCGCCACGTTACCTACTGATCTAGCCGATGTTTAATTAATAGGTTCTGAAATGTTCCATTGCGGTCGTATGAGGTCACCACGGCCGGAGGTACCTCTCGCTCACATGACGTCGCCGTAAAGTGACACCTATGCGTTAACCTAACCTAACGTTTTCCACGATTTGCTATGTATTTTGCTATACTTGTATGGTTTTTCTTATTGCTTTTGGTGTAAGTAACAATGATGATAAAATAAAATCCTCATTTTTTTGGTGTTGACAAATGAATAATGCAACAGATACTGGTCACTTTTATGTACATTTAAAAATAATTATTATAAATTTAGTATCCAAGATACAATAGAGATGCACTAAACTCTTTTACGGTTTGAACGCTATATTTTCACCATGTATTAAAAAAGCCTTAAAAGCCTTATTCGGGTGATTTTATTAACGTCACCACCGGTCATATTGCCGCGGAGATGATTTCTCACAAGATTGCCCCAACAAGAGCAAGAGCCGACCTCTCTGTCTACAATTTATCAATGTTCTAGTAACATTTATTTATTTATCATGATCCCTTTGCATGGTTTAGCCGAAGTAAACCGAGGTGTGGTAAGTTGTACGTATCCCACGGGAGCTCAGGCCGTGGCAGTGTGTAAGTTTATTCCCCACGAAACCATGTGGTTAGTGAGTTGAAAAATTTTATATAAAATGGGGGGCCTACGTGCAGGTGGGTAGTGACTACCGCCACCCATAGACATTTTGCAAGACTAGGCGTCTTGCAGGCGTGATACCGGCATTTAAGGAATAGGTGTTCTTTTTTCTTGAAGACCTCTAACTCGTATCGGATCTGAAATACCAAGGGAGACAGCAGGTTCCACAGTACAGTTGTGCGCGGTAAGAAATGACGTTTAAACTGCACTGTTAGGGATTAACGGACATCAACGTGATGGGCGTGGACGTGGAAGTGTTCTTTCGCGGTGTCGGAAGATGGAATTCTGCTGTTGGCATTGAACCTTACAATTCCTCGGAACACTCCGAATATAAAATACGCGAAAAGACGCACAGCGAACCGACATCCCTTCGTAGGACCAAAGAATCGAGTTGTCCGGAAATAACTTGGTCGTTTACGCTTCGAGCCGCTCTGCATTGTATACGATCAAGTGAAACAGGCTGACATAACAGTATTCCTGCCCACAGAAGGGAGCAGTACTTCATATGCGGTTGGACCTGCGCCTTAAGTGAATGTAATCATAAATTGCAGCCTTTTCTCTATGAGATCATATGAAAATTAAAACCACAAAAAAATACAATTTATAAATAATACCTTTATTTATGGCAGCTCTCAATGTTCTTTTCTGTTATTACCTTTCTATTATGTTCTATGTTTGCCCAATAAAATGTATTTCATTCATTCATCCATAAGAATTTCAAAAGTCCCGGAGTGCTTTCGGGGTAACCCCAAAAGGATTGAGCATCAAATGACTGAATACAATATAGAAGTAGGTAACGTCTCTTACTTTCTTGTTTGTATTAAGCTTGGGAAATACTGCTCATGAAAACTGTTTCACCTACAGAAAGCTACACTATTCAGGATTGAGGGTATATTTAATTATAATTTAATACATTATATTTTTGACTCTTAACTAATTGGGCACGGGTCGGCTAGTATTATATATCGCCAATAATTAATGTAAATGAAACTCGACAAATCTGTATTGATAGTGATATTATAGCCCATTTCTCCGCGTAGTGCCTACGATGTAAGGGATTTGACTATCATGTTTGTATTTTCATATGTGTATGGTCATAGAAGCAAACATCGTTTTAAGTATAGACCTTGTAATGTGTTAAGTTGTAGTTAAACTCATAGTACAAACATGATTAAATATGTACTTTTAACAAATAGGATGAAATATCCTTGTGATAAAATTTTTTGTCGCCCAGTTTTTATTTAAAATGCGTAGAGATCGACAGGAAAATCTCAACGTCATAGTTGATTATTAAGTTGTTAGTTATGTAAACGTAAGAAAACGAACAAAAGTATGATATTAAGCAAATTGTATCTTTAACATAATGTACCTTGAAACCGCTAAGTAAGTTGAATACGCTGGCCGTAGGGTCGGTAACGGGACGGTACCGTCCCCCCGGGAGTACGGAGGTACGAAACCTTTTACGCCCATCGCAAGTTTACTGGGAGATATTACCAAATACACAACAGCCATAGGCGGTATATACCGCTGATTGCGAGTAAGATTGTACGAATATTGGTAAAATACAAAAAGAGGTTTTTTCGATATTTTAGCAAATTATTTAGTAGCTATAGGTAATGATAATAAATAATGGATTCACATTATATTTATTATACTATTAGCTATTGGCTGTGTGGGCTAAGAATGCCCTCACTCTCAATCCAAGCCCAGGGTGACGTAAGAGTCGTCAAAGGACACTAGTCTCTTAACAACAAAGAGGTTTCAGAGAGCTGGTCGTTTTGTGTCCCTTCTGTTTCATAGTGATAGTGAAATAGACGGGAGCGCTACTAGCTAGTTCTACTAGCCCTGGTCACAGTAGCGGCCACTGTAACGTTGGAACAAGGGGTGCTAAGAATCTTCGGGCTATGGATCGTTAACACCGACCTAACCTGTCTACGTATAACGGACGAACGCTCAGACTGGATAACTTAGAGTTGAGCTGGAGGTGGAACCGAGAAAAATCCGATGGCACGTTCTGGGGCTAAGTGCAGTCCGAAGACAAGGCGAGGATACCATAACTCTGCCTTCGGGCCACCTATTCCACTTCAGGGAATTCGTTACTCCATCACAAGGCGGCGTGGGATTCCTCGTGAATAAGTTCCTCGTAGGCAAGATCGTCGAAATCTCTAATGTGTCGGTACGGTCGGGTACGTTGGCATATCTCATACTTAGACTCAATAAGAGGTTATACCTTAAAGTGATACAAGTATACGCACCAACCTCGACACATTCCGATGACGATATGCAGACAACTTATGAGGATGTCTCAAAAGCGTTACACAACTCTATAACGCCCACATCAATATTGTTATGGAGGACTTTAATGCAAAGGTGGGAGTACTAAATGGTGTCGAATCGAGTCTGGGACCACTTGGAGTCGGAAGTCGAAATCGCAGTGTGCAAATGCTGGTAAACTTCCTAAAGATAGACGGCCTCTTCTTATTGAATTCCTATTTTAATTAGAAGCCCCTTAAGGAAGTGGACATGGCAGAGCCCCGGTACTGTGATAAGGAACGAGATTGACTTATTATAACGGACTGAAAGAATATATTTAGGGATGTCTCCGTGATCAATAGGTTTAAAACAGGAAGTGATCACCGATTGGTTTGAGGCTCTTTGAATATAGGCTTTCGACATGAGCGTGTCCGATTAGTACTATCGATACTCCGACCTAACTTCCTACTAACCATGGTAGATTCCGAAAAATTCCAACTGAAATTAAAAAAAAGGTTTGATGCCCTATCTCCCAAGGCATGGCTTGGACGTGGGGTTCTTTTGTTTTTTAAGAAGGGTGTCAACTCACTTCTTCAAAATTACATACCAATTTCATTTCTCGGTCATATTTACAAGTTATTCTCAAGAGTCTTGACGAATCGTCTCACCACAAATCTTGACGAATTTCAGCCACCGGAGTAGGCTGGGCTTCGCAGAGGCCACATTTTGACCATAAGGAAAGGTGAAAAAAGACACACGATTACTGTAGGAAAATTTTGGAATCATGGTAATTATTAAAATAAAATGTTTATTTAAAATGCTTCCTTTATTGAACAGGTTCATTAATACAGTGACAGCGTATATAAGAAAAGGCCATATATAGAAATTACAAGTACTAATATGATTGCGTTCCAACATTTCTAACAAGTACAATCAGCCCCTGTGTCTTGTCTTTGTAGGCTATGGGAAAGCTTTTGACTCTATCGAAACCTGAGCTGTTCTGGATATTTTACAACGATGTCAGGTCGTCTGGCGATACGTCGAAGCACTGAGAGTGCTGATTCCGGGAGGTCAAACCAATTGCATCAAGGGGTGCGACAAGGGGCTGTAATTTCCCCGAAACTGTTCACTGCTGCTTTGGAGGACGACTTTAAGACTTTAAACTGGGCAGAATTCGGCATAAATATTAACGGCGAGTATCTCTCACATCTTCAGTTTGCTGAAGATATCGTTGTGTTGGCCGAATCGTTGGAGAGCTTGCAAGAAATGTCGCACCGCCTAAATGAATCCTCCCGACGAATTGGCCTTAGGAAAAACTTGCATAAGACAAAGTTCATGTTGAACGAACACGTTCTCCCCAGGCCGGTCAACGTTAATGGTGCTCTTCTCGAAGTCGTAGACGAATACATCTACCTCGGGCAATTAGGTAGATATAACTTCGAGAAGGAAGCCGATAGAAGGGTCCAGTTGGGTTGGGCAGCATTCCGGAAGCTTCGTCACATTCTCACGTCGCCTATACTACAGAGCTTGAAGACAAGTCTTCAAACTATGCTATTCTCCTTGTGATAACCTACGGGGCCGAAACATGGCCTCTTAATTTAAGACTGGTCTGCAAGTTTGCGGTAGATCAACGTGCTATGTTGGGTATTTCTCTGTCCCACAAAATTCGTAAAGAAATCATAAGGCAAAAACTAAGGTATTCGATATCACGCGGCGAAGTGGTGGGAAGACGATCTCTGTGCAGTAGCCGGTCCGGGGTGGATGCGAGTAGCAGGAGATCGGACGTTGGTCTTCATTGAGAGAGGCCTATGTGCAACAGTGGACCGATATGGGCTGATAATGATGATGAAATGATGATACTATAAGCACTGATTTTTCATACCACAGGGGGAGGGCGGTCAATGACCCATCGGAGCCTATTGACGACTACCGACGAGAATAGTCCGATGATAATACGAGTATAAAAGATTCAAAAACTAAATATGATACTTAAAGGGGAATCTCGAATCAACTCAAGATAAAATAACCTGGTTCAAGTTAATATTGCGATTAGTAATATTTTCAGTAAAATAAAACTGGAAAATACTGAAATACGAAAGACGTATGACGTCACGGGAAAAATCCCTGTTTAGTTGAAACTTGTCTAGGCAACTCTGTGGAAATGACAGGAGCATGATATCAAATTGACTCCATGATACATTTATTTATAACGTTAGTTCCGTTAGAAAAAGTCACTTAATTTAAAGCGTCTCAAATAAGATTCACTTAATAGTATTTCATCATATTAATGATCTAGGAAAGCGCTCATAAAGCGCGATTTGACATGCAGGCATATTTATATGAAGGCGCGCTACATTTTATGGTGCACATCTGCATGTCGCCCGTGCGAAGATTAAAGTTTCATGAAGTGTTAGATATCAACCCCTGGAGGCTCTATACAACATTCTTAATTTAAATTATTGGTTCTCAATATTCCTGGTTTGAAATGTTGGGTCTTGAAATATTTTTAATTCAAAGTATTCATTATATGCGATAAAGAGTGACAGGCCTTGCTGTCTGTAGGTATGGGTAGTTCTCTCAAAGAACGTTTCGCTTTTGTAAGGTGTAACGATTGAGCCCTGTAGCTGCCAGATTTGGGGCAGTATTGCTGCCCGGTGGCATCGCGACATTTCCATGGATAATTGGATCATTGGCGCGTTTCCGGTACTGATTGGACCCAATATGTACATAGGATCATTGAGTAAATTCATTTCCCCGCGAAAACAAAAACCGTGAAGATTTAGTCTGTTGATGCGATGATGGGTAGAGTCACTGATAGCACTGTTATAAGTACCGCTCTATATTGCTCTCGTGCGATGTTTTATGATCATTCCTATAGCGATTCACGGATAGCTTATTAAGTCAACGCTCCTCTTTTCTTTTATGTAGCACATAGCCACACGTAGAGCAGACACAATATTGACTGAACTCAGCTTAGTATAATAAAATAGCAGGTATCCCGCACATATTATTAGACATAGGACTGCTGCAATAATTTCGTTTTCACCTTTAATATGAATTATTGATAATCCTTCAGAGATGTTTTTTGCTTAGGACAACGCGTGTTTAAAGTATTGAGGAAGCTCTTTATAATTACGCGAGGGATGTAAATGTGATTTATATTTTATTGTAAAAAATTTTACGTCATTGTTAGTACTGCACAGCACGGGACTGAACACTTTTCAGAAAAGTATGTAGCATTTATTGACACTATCGCATTCGATATGAGAAAGTTTATGTTATGGACACAACTTATATAATTGCTAATATCAGTCTTCGTTATATATGTACTACTATTATTCGACTATCTGCGAACTACAGAACTACAACGTTAATATCGAATACTTGATAATATGAAAAAAAATGTTAAAAAACTGGGAGATATTTTCGTACCACGCGTATGAACTTGATGGAGTATAAAAATTACAATTAAATGCAGAATATAAATATACGAACATTTAGAATATTATTTTAATAATTGGCAAATGTTTTCTTGCACTAGTGAACGTAGTAATATGAAGGAACCGCGACTGAATGTCGTTCACAAACTAAATAGTATTATTTAGTATGCGAGCGTCAATATTTCGCGTTGAGCGAGTATTTAAAAGTACTGCAAACGTACAGAAGTTACACTGGATAACTTTAGGCGGACTCGATTGATTGACGGTACAAGTACAAATCCCTACAACTTTTTAATTGGCAGCCCCCACAGATAGTAAATACTCAAGTGCAACTTTGACTTAAATAAATTATTAGCTCTCAGTGAACGGAACCCTCGCCTTCTTTAAAATTCCTATCTTTAACGAATGCAAACAGAAAATGGACCGAAACAACATCTCGCAAAGTTCCGACTTTATTTCGTTTATCTACGTCGTTATAACTTAACGTCGGTCTTAGACAAGTTGTCGACCAAAGCCACTACTGCATATATCTATATCCTTTTGTTAATATTCAATAATTTATTTTGAATAAGGTAAACTGAAATTATATTGTATAGATTTTTACAAGACTGCAAGGGAATGGTTATGTTTTTCGTATCTATCTTGTTTGTATGTATTTAAGTAGATGTTTCATTATTTTACTTCAATGATTATTTTCCTTCAAAATAAAATCATAATTGTTAACATATCTGTCATGAATGATCATTTAATCTACCACCGGTTGGACACTATCCTTACCCAGAGAAGAACCGGCTAACAAACTCTGTATTAACAAAAAATCACTCGTGTCATCTAATGTTAATATGATAATGAATCGATGCATACATTTGTAGATCTATTTGTGCTAATCGGATCACAAATTAGAAGAGATGTGTCACTTGACGTGATACCGGTGTTTACGCGTTGTGGAGAGAAAAAGCACCTTCTTGCATAATCTTTCATCGTTGGTTTGCAACAGTCGTATTACTTCTTGTTCTAATATATGAGCATTTCTCACGTCCTTATATCCGCCACCAGTCCCAAAATGGGCTTACGAAAACTCACAAAATAAAAAAAAAATGTCTGCGTAACCATAACTTTAAGCAGGTATAGTGTGAGCAAGTAGTTACCTCCTCGGCCGTGCCGGTCCGATCCGGTAGCAGTCAACAATGATACTACCTTTTTCTAATCAATTTATATACTCACAATTTATGTACACAGTCTGATAACACAGAAGGTTTTTTCATAATCATTTATTGTAAAAGGTATCTTAAGGTTGTGCTGGGGGAGAATGACTAAGATAACGACTTTTAGAGCACTTATCCAGGCACCATAACTATACACTCCTTAAGTGCTGCTTATATTTAATGACGTATGTGAGCTACATATTCACATATTCGCCCTCCCACTATAGCAGTAATATTCTTAACATGTCATATAATAAAAACAAAAGTTATTAATTTTCATTGTTATTAGTTTTATTTTTCTTTAGCATTAGTCTTCCTAAATTGCCGTTTAAATTAGTAAAATTTTCTAATACAGAATTATTTCATAACTACTACACAAGCGTCTATGGAAGTGAAAAGATTTCACGTAAATCAAATTAAAATACCTTTTTAACAAAGTGTCGCCGAGTTGTCCGCACCGGATATTATATAATACAGATTTCTAAATAATTACACTTTGTACACATTGTATACAAAGTGTAATTATTTAGAATTTCATCACCGCTTACAAATCTTTTAATCGGGTTGTTTCAAAGATTTGTAACCTCTTTAATTTAATTTCTTGAGAACTTTTGACTGTCATTCGAATAAAATCTGGTAATTACTGACTAGTAGTAATTAGGCAGCATTTCAAGGTGGTTTAGAGGTATTGTCCCCGTTCGTGATTATTTGCCCGGTTGCTTGATGCGCCCGGGGTCTTTGTCATCAGGAAGTTGCGAGGTTCTATCGATATAATGCGGATAATATTTTCCTTCTATCTTGGATAATTCACTAAATTGGCAGAAGTCTATTATGTACAGATGCAACATTTCGTTTCCATACATTATGGCCAGTTATAGAGAGTAGAGCTTGCTCTAATCGCCTTGATAACTTAGATACCCTAAAGCAATCCATACGATTGGCGATGAATAATTTCCCAATGGAAAGAGTGCGTGCTTCTATTGATAACTGACCTCAATAACTAAAGAACTTTATTACAGCTAATCGAGAGCACTTTTAATAAGCTTTAAAAAAATTAGAGTGTTTTTTTAATGCGCAAATATAAAGCATATTAAACGCTTATTAAAAGCTCTAAATTTTACTTACAGTTCAAACAATATCGTTTTTTTTGTTACAATACTAATGGCAGGAATAGCTATATATGGCTCTCGATCTAAAGCAGCATATACGATATATGATATATAATACGTAGGTAATGTACTAAACCTATAAATAAAAATACTATCAAAATCCTGCTGATGACCGGGGAGGACCTCTCTCGGATATAATAACGGTGCGACGACAAGTAGTCGTTAATGGTATTATTGCGTTTCGTGCGGTTTCGAGAGGCCTGTGGTTTATGACGAGATAACGGAGAGGGTGGGCAACACCTCTATATAATCTCGAATTTTGTAATTGTTCATAGACGCATGTTGTCACAAAAGTTTTCGACTACATAGGAGTATAATTTGAAATATTAATATTGTTATAAAAACTATACAAAGATTTTTGCACAAAGCAAAAAGAATATCATTTTATCTCGAAGTTTACAATAACTTTCATCGCAAAGTTCTCATCGCCATTTCATTTTGTAGTATATAAGCTGGTGCTGTAGACTCTGTTATGCTACTGTGTTATCCAACTTCCATTATTATACGTTAGCGATAATAAATGTCATTAGGTATTGTTTTGCGCGCCTAACGTTAAGCTCGTTATCGCGAGAGAAAACTTTATGGTCTAATACGACAAGCAATAAACAACGTCGGCTATGCGTTATCTACTGTTAGTTAACATTAGTAAATGTTAGCGATAACAAAAGTCGTTAGGTACTGTATACTGTGGGTAGGTGTGTTAGATTCTTGTATTTAATACTATTTCAATTTATAGATATATAATTTTACTATCCCACATTTATATTGAACTTTAATATTCAACAAGCACTAAACCTTCGGAGCTAAATAATGAGTAATAAAGCAGATACAACAATCATTCAGTCATATTTCATTATTCATTCTGATGTCAGGGATCACATTCAAAAATAAAATATTTTTATTATAATGTACTGGTGGTATGGAACCATATAATTGTGAAAAAGAGCGACCTATAAAAAACAAACTTACAATAAAATAAAAGCATTGTCTAAAATTATGTCAGGATGTACATAGTGTTAACAGTGGCTATGGAGCCATGAATACCCGAAATTACAATATTTGTTCAAACTAGAAGGAATAAATAAGCGAACTTCTAGTACGACGAGAAGACAGCGATAGAAATATACATAGTGAACACAATAATGACCACCCTAAATAATAAACAATGTTTTACTTAATCTTGTGCACCAAGCAGACGTCCGCCTTGTTCAGCAGTCGAGCCAGAAGTCCGTTGTTATCTTTTTTTTTCGGTTGGTAGCGCTATTGCTCCCGCCTCTACTTCTTCCCATCTGAGGGAAAAGAGTGGGACATACCCACTCTTTTCCCTCAGATGGGAAGAGATGTACGAGGTTGTTCATGGGTGTACCCTTTAGTGATTATTTTTGGACCCCGAATAGGGGTCGACTGTCCTCCTCCCCCACAAGTGGGAAGGCTCGCCGATGTTATCGGTGACACCACATGGGACGATTTAAGGTACTAGGGTGGATCTAAAAGTTCGTGGCCTAACCTACACGTAGCTATGACATCTTTTTAAATCTACCGTCATTTGTTAGTATGTGTCATATTGATTTATTGTGCGCAGTTTCATTCCGATACTGCATATAATTTTTCTGTGATTATTTGTTTGAAGCAATCTGACGCAATTTTCAATAACGGAGAAAATTGAACCTCGTGCAGTCATTAAGTACCTCAACAAAAAAGGCCTATCACCAAAAGACATCCATCAAGATATGGTGAGCACTTTGGGGGAGTCCGCTCCATCGTATTCCAGTGTCAAGGAGTGAATAGTTAAGCTTAAGCGCGGTCGTGAGAACATTAAAGATGAGCCTAAGAGTGGTAGGCCTACATGCTCTACCACGAAAGAATCGATAAACATCGATAAAATTTGAGATCTCGTACTGGGCGACCGACGTTTGACCATTGGTAAGATAGCTGAGATAACAAACATGAGTTATGGCCGGGCGCAACACATAATAATGGAAAAGTTGGGATTCCATAAGGTTTCTGCTCGCTGGATCCCGAGGTTGCTTTCAGCTGAAGAAACACGAGTTCGATACACAATTTCGCGAGATTGTTTCGAACTTTTTGAGACTGATCCCGAGGACTTTTTGTCTAGATTTATTACCATGGATGAAAACTGGGTTCACCGCCATACTCCTGAATCAAAGCAATAATCAGACTCTCCTATACCGAAAAAGGCTAAGGTCGTTTTGTCGACTAACAAAGTCATGGCTTCTGTTTTTTGGGATGCGAAGGGCATTATTTTTGTAGATTATTTACCTAAAGGTCAAACTATAAACTCTAGTTATTATTGTAACCTTTTACGAAGGCTCCGGGAAGAAATAAAAGAAGAAAGGCCGGGAATGTTGCGTAAGAAAGTTTTGTTTCATCAAGACAATGCACGTGTTCACACTTCGGTTGAAACAATGTCTGTAATCCATGATTGCGGCTACGAATTTATGCCCCACCCACCTTATTCGCCGGATTTAGCCCCCTCGGATTATCATTTATCTCCAAATTTAAGTAACATTTAGGTTAGGTGGCTCGAAATTTTTGACCAAAGATGAGGTGATAGACGCAGTAAACGATTTCGCCGACCTTCCGGAATCTTCTTTTTTTCGAGGGGATAAACAAGTTGCAGGTCAGGTGGAAGAAGTGTGTTGAACTAGATGGAGACTATGCCGAAAAATAAAAATAAATTTAGAGCCACTTTTCTTTCATTTTATTGGTCGGGCTTAGAACTATTAGATCCACCCTCGTATTAACGTTTTTGTATACAATTTAAATTTAGTTTATACATTAAAATTACATAGAATGTTATATACACAATTACATTATATATAAAGCCAGTTATATTACTTTTATCTCTAACGCGCCTGCGTTTGTGAAACTCTGTTTCAACATTCCATCGTCAATTGGGATTGGGATGGTGTGAGAGAGGTTCTGCCTAACAGTGCCCTATGTGTTAAAAAAAACTATCCAAGTGCGAATCGGACAGGGGCACGTAAATTTCAACTATCTAGCAATCTCGTAATTTCCTGAGACAGCCTGGTGACAGATGGACAGACGCACGGGCCGAGGGACGGACGAACGTACGAACTGACAGACGGACCGACAAACGGACATGGGCCGCCGGATGGACCGACGGACGGATCGACAAACGGACCTACGGATGGACTTACGGACGGAGCTACGGATGGACCGCCGGATGGACCGACGCGCTGACCGACGGCGACCGACGGATGGGCCGCCGGACGGAGCGACAAATGGACCGACGGATGGACTTACGGACGGAACTACGGTTGGACCGCCGGATGGATCGACGGACTGACCGACGGCGACCGACGGATGGGCCGACGGGCGGAATGACGGAAGGCATAGGGACGGACAATGAAGTCTTAATAATAGTGTCCTGTTTTTTACACTTTGATGGGACCGAAACCCTAAAAACTTGTGTGAACGCGAGTTAAACACCGAATGGCTGCTAATTGACAATTTAATAGTAATCTGACCAAATGTAACCCTTAATTTGGGCCAAATAATAGATTTTTCTATATAATTGTACGAAAAAAATATTATTGCTACAATCCACACGCTACAGGAAATACGATACGACGATAAAATTCTTCTTCTCGTCCCTTTTATAACTGAAGAATTTAATTTAAATGTAAAAATGCAAAACAACCTTAATCCTCGGGTAAATTTTTTAAACCAAAATGTAATGGTTGCTACTCATTTCAATAAAGTGACGTAGGGAATATAAAACGTCGGCCGACGACGGTTTGGAATCGGTGAAAGAATATGAAAATGATGTACCTCCATTAATTATTTATATTGATATGATGTAAGCGACCGAAGATTTATTCTCGCTCAGCTAGGCTTAAGAGCGTATTACGCGCTTCAGGCTATGTTACAAACAGCAGGTAAACCTGCTGTTTTGTTACAAACAACCACACGTAAATCACCTGTAATAGTTAGGCTCAGTTGGTAACGTGGGGGTTAGTCCGCGTGTTACGCCCGAGGTTGCAGGTTCGAGTCCTGCCTAGGTTATGGATATTTATATAATAAAAATCTTAAATACATAAAATCTCTTATGCTTATAAGAATATTAAATATATATCCGTTGTCTAGTAACACAAATCCTTACGGTATTTACCACAGGACTAGGCTAAGGTGTTATGATAAGCCCACAGATATTAATAACAATGATAATAATAATAATAATAATAATAATAATAATTAATGTGTTACACGCAAGACCTGAGTCTAATTTTCATTACGTTGGAGAGTAGTACACAAACAGAATCTATACCTCTATACTAATGTTATAAAGACAAAACATTTGATTAGTTGCATTTAATTGGTTCCGAAATTACTGAACTGACTTTATAGAATATTAGATTATTATAAAATAAATAAAATAAAAAATAAAAATAACTTTATTTGTAAGGTGACATAGGGAACAAAGAGAAACATGGTGAAAAAGCCAAGAGTTATTGCACAAAAATTACAAATCATACTTAATTTGCAAAAGAAAACAATAAAAAACACTTAGATAAAAAAAGACCGACGAATTTTATCCATTTGGACACCTTACAAAATGGCGAGACCTCAGCATGTATTTCAGGACATGACACGAATAAGAACATTACGACGTAAAACTATAGCAAATATCATCATATATACACATACACATATATATATTTTGTAAAATATCATATATATATATATATATATATATATATATATATACTACGCAATTGTATTGTATATAATATATTACGTGTGTGTATGTTTATGTATGTATTTTATTTGCATGTGCATGTATGAACAATGATGTCTGATATTTCATAACCGATTATTGGGTAAAACTGTAACTAATGAATTCGGGGCGAAGCCTTTGTAAAATTCAAGGAATACTAATTAAAAATAAAATATAAAATTAATTTAGTGTTTGAGTCTTTGAGTGCATAATAAACACTTTTTATAATGTCGTTTAAATGTTGGTTTAGAAGAAACATCGTGCAATGGAGGCGGAAGATTATTTCAACACTCGGAAGCTACACAATTAAAGCTGCCCCTGAATGCAGCTGTACGGTGGGCGGGCGTGTATGATGTGTAATGTGCATCTTATCTGTGATTAACAAAGACATAACATATTCTAAAACGTTTTGGTCATGAAGGAATTTGATAATGTAACCAAGCTATGGAAAAAATATGTAATATAATAATAATATATATAGTAATATATATATAAATGGAAAAAAATTGTTGTCATTACCACGACATTGAACCATCATTACTATGAATTTATAATGTTTATATTTTTGTGAATCAATTGATTTTTTGCTATATTTAGTGAAATATCCGCGTGAAGCCGGGACGGACTGCTAGTACATAAATATTTTAAAAACTTTACAAGTGATAAGCTGTTTCATCATGAGGAAAAGATTACTTTCACGATTAATTTTGTGCTATGTTACCGAAGCAAAAAAGAAAGTTAATTTGATTTACAAAAAAATATGTTAACACTGTGAAATAGTGGTTTTAAATTGGCTACTCGTGGGTACCTTGAAGACACTTTCCATGACCTAGGCAAGGTTTGTATATGGGAATATGTTTGAAAAAACATTATGAAAGTCTCTAAATAGTTTGGAAAATCTTACCATACAGTGTACATAGCGGGTTTGATATTTTGAAATTTTCATGTCAATAAATTTTATATTTTGACAGGACAGCGTCTGTATGGATGGCTAGTATTCCTCAACATGCTGTATTAAACTAAATATTATGATACGGCTGCTGAAGTCCAATTAGAGGAGCTTGCCTGCGTTCGGAAATGTTTGAGCACACCTTTTTTTGAGATAAATGGGGCTTGCGGCACATAGTGCTGAATACCCACCAAAACCACCGCGAGTGCCATCAGTGCTACCTTTGGTGAGGTACCCCGGAACAAGAAATCATCAGGGCACCTCGACGGCTACTCAACCCCCTGAGAGACTGACGCCACCTCCACTAATAAGGCGCCCACAGCACAAGACCACACCACCAACTTTGGGACAGCGCAATAGCGTGAGGTTCTCATCCTCGTCTCTTGCCCCGTGCGCTAAAGAACCGCCTCCTTTTATCTTTTGACCCCTCTTCTTATAATAATGTCGTCCTAGCCGAAGTACGGCTACAGCGGCCGTCTCTATTGAGAGAGCCATGTGCGCGGGACATATTATAGTGCACAAGTGTTTGCGCAGACTCAAGTGCACTCTCTATTCCTTCATTCTCCTATTCCAATGGGATGGCAATACGTCACGACCGGAGAGAAATCAGGCGCAGGACCGACGGCTTAACGTGTGCTCTACACGGGGGTGTAACACCACCAATTTACAAACTTCGAACAGTTATTCGAATTTGAAAAATCCTAATAGCACTTTTGGTATGATCTGACCCGGGATTCAAACCGGGGACGTCACGTATGTGGCGGAATATACATACTTACCCCTAGACCACGATGCAGTTAAAGAGGCTCTTCTTATAAGAGGCGAACAAAGAGTTGCTCATTCTCCTGCACTTCAGTCCCCTCTTCTTATAATGCAAGGAGCACCTGTCTCCCAGGTTCAAGGTGTCCGGGTTCCCCCAGGATACTGAGCCCCACCGCCACGACGAGGCTTCAACCGTAGTAGGGACACCTTAATCAATGTATGCAGTCCTCATAATACATGAAATAGTAAACACTTTCGGCTTCACTTAGTTACTCTGGATAACTTGGTCTAGAATACGATATTTGAAATGCATAGCACCCATTTAAGTTAGACAACAACATTTGTAACTTTATTAAAACTAGAAACAAGGTACAATTGTAACAACTTCGTATTCGTACATTTTGTATGTAAAGTTTAGTTATAAATTCGACTTGCAGAGAAAAACGAATAAACAAATAAATTCATCATCACAATCATCATTATCACCCCCTAGGGGGCCACTGCTGTGCACAGGCATCTTTCAATGACGACCAATCTCCTGCTACTCGCATCCATCCCGGACAGGCTACTGCAGTGAGATCGTCTTCCCATCTTGGTGAACGACCCTTCGTTTTCCTAAACGCTACCTCCACTCCAGAACCTTAGTGGCCCATCCGCCATCTCTTCATCTGTGTGTGTGACCAGTCCATTACCATTTCAGAGAGCTTATTCGTCGCGTGATATCGGATAGTTTAGTTCTCTGCCCTATGACTTCGTTACAGGTTCTGTCGGACAGAGAAACAACCAACATAGCACGTTCAATATTCCGTTGAGCTACCTACAATAACTAGACTTGAATTTATGTAAAATAATTACCTATTAGACATCGAATAAATACGTTTGCGAATATCTGTTCTGCACGAACATCTTTGTGTCACGAGCGATGTAATACTATGTTTGTATAAGGTCCGTAAAGCATAAAATTTCTGTATAATTTGTGCAGTGTAAAGACATTTTACCTCGTGGTCCAGCGGTAAGCATGTTCACCCATAGATATGGACTGATCGAGTTTGAACACCGGCTCCGTTTACCATACAAAAAAAGTTTTTTTTTTTCTCAATTGCTAAGAACAGTCCGGAGTTAGAATAAACCCATTTCTAATTTTGCTTTGAATAAATCCATGCGTGTTGCATGCTTATGTCGCAATATTAAAGAAAAACAATAAAAAATATACTTTGGTATATTGAAACACACACACACGTACTAAGGCCAAAGTGGATGTGAGATAGTGTGTCCCTGTGTGACGTGTTTTTTTTTTTGACTGCTCAATGCTGCCGGAAGTGTCCAGTGCAGCCTCGTCATTACTAGAAGACACATCGGGCGATGGTCTACGGGGTGATCAGGTGATAGTCGATAAGGATGCAGTCTTCTGGGCTCCCCCACCCACCAAACCTCCCCCCCTCCCCGACGGCTGCGGATATACCTGGGCAGCCTGCGGCGATTCGCAGGAGTGTATTTTGCACGTGTTACAGAATAGCTATATCAGACATAAACATGCTTACACATAATAACAATAATATAATAATAATATCTGTGGATTTATTACACCACGTTAGCCCAGTCCGGTGTAAGTACCGTAAGGACTTGTGTTACAGGTACTAGACAAGAAAAATACAGAAAAGCGGAGATTCGAACCCACGACCTTTAGCGCAACACGTGGACGGTAACGCCATATTAACAAGTGAGCCAGCCGGTAGCCTTATACTTAAAATGAGATTCTGCAACAATATGCAGCTGCCTGTTAGTGCTACTTATAGGATATGTAGTGTGAAACGAGTGCCAGTTGTCACGATCTTTACATGACTACCTTATCTCCTCCACGTTCATGACTCTCTTTTAACAAACACTCTGGTAGCGAATGGAACGGAATGGGGTGGAATGGGATGGAATGGGGTGGAACGGTATGGGATGGAATGGAATGAAATGACTCAGGGTGGATTGGGATGGCATGGGATGTCATGGGATGGAATGGGATGGGATAGGATAGAATGGGTAGGATGGAATTATTACACTCTCATTTGTTCCAAGACAAAGAATGTATAAAAGATATCATAAATAACAACAAAGTGT
Organism: Eumaeus atala; assembly: GCA_017140195.1. NCBI lineage: Eukaryota > Metazoa > Arthropoda > Insecta > Lepidoptera > Lycaenidae > Eumaeus > Eumaeus atala. Next base: position 45,348 of record JAFELO010002782.1, read on the forward strand.
ACATTAAAATGAAGGACAAAAATCATGTTAAACAGTCAAAAATATTTCAAAGGTTATATATTAAATTTTATATTAATTATACTTAATGTTGACGTTCATCAAAATATAATATGTATAAATAAAATTATAAATCATCCAATTGCTCATCAACAATATTATAAACCATTAAATTGTTGATGCAGTAAGTATTGTTTACGTCTTAATTTAAAATTCTTTATCGATTTTAGATTTTAGGCCTATGTTCAGCGGTGGTCGTCGGTCTGCTGATGATGACGATTTTTGAGTTCATTCATTCTAACATTATTCAGTCATACTAACACCTAGTGGCGGATTGTCTGAAACTATCACGAAACGCAGCTGTGCAGCTAATAATGTTTAGTATAAGAGTGTTGAGGTGGAAATGACGACGTCGCTCGATTTTGAGAAATCGGGCGTTGTTTACGTAGAACATGGCATTTGTGTGAGGAGAGATGTTGAGGCAGCACGCATTTTACACAATTTGTACTAGAGTTTTTGAACGTTTAAGTAAGCAAGGCCCTATCGTGGTTTCACCATATTTTAACATTGAAAGTACGAGCGATTCACACAATTTATTTCTAAGGCTAATAAAATTTCTTATCTTGTAGAGTATAGTTGATTGAATGTATTGTTACTCCTTGATGGAAATTTATGTTAACACTCAAGTGTTAAAATAAATAAACTTTATATACTTTTTCCACAATTATGCTGGTAAATTACTAAAATTATGGAAAATGTGTATAAAGTTTATTTGCTTATTCAAAGGTTCTTATAAAGTATTTTAAGACGATAGAAGTAGCCACAGTTTAAAACTTACGTGTTTCTCCGATCGCAGGCCTTCATCCATAACCGTCCGTCCGTGGGTCTTCTACACTGGCCTGGTGGGGCCTGCGAGGATTGGGGCCTGCGAGGATCTGTTCGCGAGGGGCAGCTATCCCCTCGGTGATGGGGTAACCCACTGATAGTGGTGGGTTGACACGCACCTAGGTGCTAAGGCCGTATGGCCTGAAGTAGGGGAAATCGACCGCGGCCTACTGGCCTGCAGGTGTGGTGGGTAGTGTGGTGTGATGATTTCCAATTGTGGTGTGGGTTGTGAATGTGTGTGAATGATCCTCGTCCTGATTGTCGGGGCCGAGGACCCTGCTCCGCTTGATGGTACACGGAAGTTTACCCATAACGAGATCTGATTTGCGAGCTTCAATGAATCTCTTTATGGGAACACTCCTAGTATGTATTGCGGGCATAGATCGGTATATGTTGTGCAAATCTATTAATTTGGGTCTTAGTACGATGAGCATATATTTAGTCCTGGCTGTAGGCATGAGTGGGTATTAGCTTCAAGCCAATCATACACACGGTAAGTTATCATTAAGCTTACATATGGCCTCGAATGGGTTGTTTGGACCGCCCCACCATGATTCAAGACTTATCGTGGCGGTGGGGATTAGTAGCATGGGGTAAACCCAGGCGAAGTCAATTGAACAGAGGGGGATCTTTGCACCCCTCTTATATAAGAGAGGGCTTAAAGATCAGGAGGAGGAATCGGAATCGCACGTTAGATTCATCTACGCATATTTGAAGGTATGCGGCCTTCTCTTTAGCTGTTGTATTGGTCACTACATGTTTGAGTCCCTTGTAAAATGGCGTTTGTAGAGCAACCTTCGATTACGTGCCCGTCTATGTGCACTATAAAGCTTTCAGCTTAATTTTGAGAGTGATTCACGTGTCCAGCTCACAATAAGCATTTGCTGAGATTTGGAGCCATGACATCGATAAGACTATGGTGATTATTTTTGGGATTCCCCACACTAATTTTGCGTTTAATGTTGCGGATAATTGAGCTCATCTGTTCGTTTGGCTTGTATGAGGAGGCCGGCCTTCTCACCCCCCCCCC
>JAFELO010002782.1:47869-60726 GCA_017140195.1 Eumaeus atala
ATCAAAGATCTTTTGAGACAGCTGTCTGAAGTGGCCCTTAATTGAGGTTAGGAAAAAGTCACAATGAAGATCGATGTTACGTACGTACTAGAGGCAACCAGCAGCCATACGTAGTAATCTGTTTTGCGGTTTCTGTAAACGTTCTCTCTGATGGGGTGATATGTGTGCGAAGGCGGCACTGAAATACGACATGATCGGCGGCCTGTGATATACAACACCATTATGCTCCATTTGTTTATCAAAAGATAAAATCTGAAAATGAAGTATCGTGCCTTTTCTAGAACTTTGTCTATGTGATTCCGGAATTCCATCGAACTGTAAAGTGTAACGCCTAGGTATTCAACCCTCTTTGCTGTAGAAATTTCGTTTCCGTAAAGCAGAATACCGGCCATCTTTTTCTTTTTACGCTCTCCAGTTGCATATGATTGGGTTTGAGTGAAGAATATTGACTTACTCTTTTCCGCGTTTACCTCTACTCTCCATTTTAGGAACCACTCGCGTAGGTCGGTAACGGTCCTCTGGAGTAGTTTGGCTCCCTCTCTGAGAACGTTTTTAATGTACAGTACTGTGTATCCGCGAACATCGCCAGCTGCATGCTGGGGTATCGCGGTAAGTCGTCATTGTACGCATTGAACAGGGTGGGGGATAGTACAGAACCTAGCGGAACCCCGGCTCAAATTGGACGGGGCGATGACAGTGTGCCCTCCACTCTTATTACATCAGTACCAGTCTGTCGGGCAGGTCTACTCTGTATGACACAAATATCGTGAAGCATATGCATTTTATACCCACTGAAACCACCGCGAGCGCCATCAGCGAAGCCTTGGGTGTGGTGTCCCGGAACTGGAACTGTGTATTTATTTGTGAGCAAAGGCTCCATCTACAGCTTACTGTTGTGTCTCCCCTTCTTATATGAGAGGTACAATGAGCGAACAACTCGGTTCCTTTGGCGTCGTCTTTGGTGTTATAGTGTTTCGCCTTTTTGTTTGACCTTAGACTACTGACTAATCCACGACAAGGCGAACGCATATATATAAGGCATATATATATATATATATATATATATATATATATATATTATATATATATTAGGATATGTAGGTAAGGACCTAGCCTACTTATGTCCCTCAGTTGTAGAAGCGTACAGTATGTGCCAAGGGATCTTTGAATGTGAATGGGTAAAACAGAACACACGAGGGGACACACGATCACTCGGGCTCGCAGTCTACTGACGCCCATAGATATCTACATTATTGTTTTCATGTAGATACGTTGACTTCCCCTCTTCCTGCCCCCAATGGGCTACCGGTTACTCTGAAATGGGCACGAAGCACGACAGCACATCTCTCACTCTTCGGCGGCGTCAGATGAGCAAGAGGTCCCTCCCCGGTCGTACCGGCCCAATTCGCATGGCACTACCTACTATTAACTTACACTAATTAGAATATTAGTAAAACAGCACTCTATGGGTACGAAGTCACTGAAAAAACCTAGTTAGTTAAATGAACAGAGTTCTGACGTCATAGACGTAACAAGAAGAAATATAAGTGTAGCGATCATGGGAAATGGGAATGAGTTTAAACTTAGTAGAAAAGTACTGAAACGTTTGACTTAGTATTAGCTATTATTTCCTTGCTTCACTTTAAATAAGGCACGAATTCGTTGATAACTTTTTTATATTATATACAGAGTCGGTGATAGGCGTGTTCGATTGTAGATCGGGAGATCCCGAGTGCTAGTCCCGAGTCGGATCAAAAAGTGGTAAGTTTTTCAATTTGTAATAACAGTTCGAAGTCGGGACGTTGACGGTGTTACACTCCCGTGCCACTGAGAGTACTTTAACCCGTCGCGGTCGGTCCTGCGCATTCTCTCGTATTTGCCAGATTACAATTCCGCCGTAATAAGGGTATAAAGAAATTTATAGTTATTAACATGTGCTCCGAGGTTAGCTAGCATAGCCGAAATGTGGATGTGAGAATATTATTATAAAATAGTGTATTTAGTGGTAGTAGTGAGTACTGCATTTACCTACTATTGTAGGTGGATAAACGAAGCATGACCTAGCAAGCATTTAAGAAATTTTTACATTTCATAGGAGAAAAATACGACATCTCAGAGTCTATCGACGACAACCGGTGCCAATAGACATCCTCATTATTGTACTGTAGAATATGCGATAGAATAAAAAAATATTGTCTTCCATCCATCTTCCCTTCCAAATGGGCTACCGGCTACTTACAAACACACACATACATTTATATATTCAATAAAGTAAAATAATAAATGTAAAAAGTAGAGGCGTGTACGATGTCGTTTTAGCCTAGAATCTAATGCATTATTGAAAGAAATAAATTGAACACTAACAAAATAATATTCATATCTGCAGTTGAGGTTTTGGTCGATAGCTTGCCAAAGACAAACTCTTAAATTAAAACGATGTAGGGAAAATAAAGTTGGAACTCTCTGAGTTGTTTGTTTTGGTCCATTTTTTTTTTTTGTTTTTGTTCGACAAAGATAGGAATTATTAAAAATAATAAATCTAAAAAGTAGAGGCGTGTACGATGTCATTTTAGCCTAGAATCTAATGCATTATTGAAAGAAAGAAATTGAACAGTAACAAAATAATATTCATATCTGCAGTTGAGGTTTTGGTCGATAACTTGTCAAGGACAAACGCTTAAATTAAAACGATGTAGGGAAAATAAAGTTTGAACTCTCTGAGTTGTTTGTTTTGGTCCATTTTTTCTATTGTTTTTGTTCGACAAAGATAGGAATTATTAAAAACGGCGGGAGTTCACAGAGAGTCAAATTAATTAAGTCAAAATGGCATTTAGTGTAACTTCTGTACGTTTGCATTTCTTTTAAATACTCGCTCAACGCGAAATATTGTCGTTCCCCTGCTAAATAATTAGTTACTATTTAATTTGTGAACAACATTTAGTCGCAGTTCCATCATATTACTACATTAATTAGTGCAAGAAAACATTTGCAAATTATTAAAATAGTATTCTAAATGTTTGTATATTTATATTCTGCATTTAATTGTAATTATTTTACTCGTACGCGTGGTACGTAAATGTCTGGTATGTTCTGATGTTTTTATAATATGTTCCAGTATTCCATATTAACATTTTATGATTATGTTCGCCAACAATCGTCATACATTATATTAGGAGAAGGTAGTGCCGTGGCGGTGGGGCTTAGTAGCCTGGGGTGTACCCAGGTGGAGCTAATTGAACCGAGGGGGATCTTTGCACCACTCTTATAAGAAGAGGGGGCTAAAGATCTGGAGGAGGAATCGCTCTCGGTACCCCTCTTATAAGAAAAGGGGACCAAAGAGCAACAGGAGGTGGCGCTTTCGCGCACGGGTCAAAGGGTGAGGATTGGAACCAACCCCATTGAACTGTCCATGAGTCCACAAAGCCTATGGGGTTGTCCTTTAGTGCGTGGCAACATCATCTCCGGAGGTGGAGTTGATCTTCGGCACTGTGGGTATTCGGCACTAACATGTGCCACGAGTCCCACACACCACTGGAGCCCACCCAGGGCCTGTGAAGGCGCGTCCCTGCGGCAACAAAAAAAAAGGAGGAGGTAGTGAGTAGTAGTATGACACTACATTATCCCATGCAACGGAATTGGGCCGGCACAACATCTCCAGTGCCGCATTTCGTGTGGTTTGGGAGGACCCGGTGGACATAGGACTATAGTACGCGTACTCACTTTAGCAATAATATAAACTTTCCCATAGCAACAGCTATTTTAACAATTAATCCTCTACAATATTTCCAAGCTGATCTGTCCCAGTCTATACAGCACTGACAAATGACGTTCAATTTTTTACAATATAATATAAATTTCGTTTACATCCATCGCGTACTAATAAAAAGTTTCCTCAGTATATCAGCGATATCACACACAAAAATATCACTTGAGATTATCAATAATTCATACTAAATGAGAAACTGAAATTAACGCTGCAATAAAGTTTATAATTGCGGAATAATATATGCTGGATACCATCTTTAATATCACAATATTATACTGCGCTGAATTATTGCATATTGTGTCCGCTCTGCGTATCGCTAGGTGCTACATAATGCTAATGTAAGTTAGGTATACAGACAGGGAACTTAAAGACGAGCCTTGACTGAATTAGTTAACAGTAAATTGTTATAAACAAGTAGACTTGAAATTACAGGAATAATCACAAAACATCGCACCATAGCGATATAAAGCGACACTATCATTACAGCAGTGCTATCAGTGAGCGTTCTTGACGTCGCGTAAACAGAATAAATCTACACGGCTTTTTTGAAATGCATTTATACAATGATCTCAGATCCTTAGTGGGTCCAATGAGTGTGCGAAAGGCGCCAATGATCCAATCATCCATGGAAATTTCGCGAAGCCACCGGGCACCAATACTGCCCCTCATCTGTCAACTACAGGGCTCAATCATCACACCTTACAACAGTCAAATGAACTTTATGCGAGCATATATTTATGATGGCAGTTACGTTATAATCCATCACTTCATTTAAAGCATGTCAAATAAGGTTTGTATGGTGCATCACACTACATCCTCCTATGCAACGGAACTGGGCCGACACGACTAGGGGAACATCTCTCATTCCCTTCATACCTGTGTGAAGTGACAGCGTCACTGTGTCGTTTCGAGTGGTTTATCAATACCCGGTGGCCCATTGGGGTGGCTGATAGGAAAGCAGCGCATCTGCATAACAATCATGCCAATGTCCATGGGCGTCGATAGTCATTGAAAAGCTCCGATTGAGCGTTTGCCCGCTTATGCTATTAAAATAAAACATCTACATGTGGCCCGGGCGATCATTGAATTTTTGCGAATTGTGTTACAAAGAGACCCCTGGAGGCTCTATGCAATATTCTTAATTTAAATTATTGGCTTTCGATATTTCTGCTTTGAAATGAAAGCTTATAATGTACTTTTAATCCAAAATATTATTTAAAAGTGAGAGGGAGTGCCTTGCTGGCTGTAAGTATTTTAGGTATCTATACTAAAAAAAAGCAAAGGAAACGAACAGTATTTCACTTATCAGCAAACAATACTTACATACTTATAATCTGTAACAGGTCCTTGACGACAGACATCAGCATTTCGTATAAATTTTTGCCTTGGAGAGTACATTTTAAATTTATAAAGTTCGCAACCATTTTTACTAGTGTAATCTATGTAGTTCAGATAAATATCCTGGGAATCGACGAAGCGGAAAGTCGTGTGAGATATGGGTTTAAGTTAACTCATATCAAAATCGATTTATTCATTATCTGTCTCACAAATTTTAAGTGCTATCCGACATCAAAGCCACGCCACGCTTAAGTGTTCAGGAACAAACAGCCAGGCTGTTCCGAATACTTGGAGAGTATTTCGTGAGTAGGAGGTATATCAACAGTCGCTCCACTGTACTTAGTGAAGTTATACATCGCGGCTCACTTGCTTATTACCTGAGCAATAATAATATAAAAATATAATAATAATATCTGCAGACTTATCACACCACGTTAGTCTAGTCCTGCGGTAAGCTACCTAAGGACTTGTGCTACAGGTTATAGACAGAGAAATATATTTAATTCTTATATATTTAAGCCATATATTTATCTGTGTGGGAGTGGTCTAAGAATACCCTCACCCTCGATCTAAGCCTAGTGACGTAAAAGTCATGTCAACTAGTCTCTTTAAAACTAAGAGGCTTCGGAGAACTGGTTGTTGGGTGTCCGGTTTGTTTCAAAATGACAGTAAAATAGGCGGGAACACCGGACTGCGGTCGCGCCGCGTGATGACGGTACCATCAATGGAACCGGCGACCGGCATCAGTGGCACCGGTTCGAAACCTAATCCGCGATTGTCAATTCGCCTTCTCAGAATGGAAATTATGAGCATTTACCTCCAATAGACGACAGCACCAGAATTCGGCCCCTGGTTTCCAGTAGCTCAACTAGTCCTGGCCGCTGTAGAGGTAACGGTGACGGTGTGTAAGACTACGGATTGCTACCAACGATTTGACCTAGCTACGATCAACGGACGAACGCTCACACTAGACAACCACTTGGTTGAGCTGGAGGTGGAACTGGAAATATTCCGATGGTACATTCTGGGGCTTCGTGAAGTCTGAAGACAATGTGAGGACACCATAAATATGCCATCGAGTCACCTATTCTACTTCAGGGAAGGCGACACTTCATCACGAGGCGGCATGGGACTCCTCGTGAATAAGTCCTACGTAAGCGAAATCGTCGAAATCTCTAGTGTGTCGAGTAGGGTAACGTATCTCATACTTAAACTCACTAAGAGGTATAGCCTCAAAGTGATACAAGTATACGCACCAACCTCGACACATTCCGTTGGCGACGTAGATGTCCACAGGCCTTACAAAACACTTGTAAGGCACACTTCAATGTTGTTGTGGGGGACTTTAATGCCAAGGTAATGAAAATGGTGCCTAATCGAGTCTGGGACCACATGGAGTCGGAAGTCGAAATCGCAGGGCGAAAATGCTGGTAAATTTCCTCGAGAAGGAGGGATTCCTCTTAATGAAATCCTATTTTAAAAAGAAGCCCCATAGAAAGTGGGCATGATAGTGCCCCGATGCAGTGCCAATGAACGATATTGACTTCATTGTGACGGAGCGAAAGCATATATTACCGGCTGGCTCAGTTGGTAACGTGGTAAAAAAGTACTGGGGACCGGCTTGTCGACAATACTTTGTGACTAACAATTTCATGTATTAATTGGCCCCAAATCATCCCACGGTTTTGCCCGCATATCTCCGGTCCTGTTAATTGTAGTGTCTTAGACCATTCAACACATTTTTTTTTCGATTCAGGCCAGTATTTCCTAGGAACTGAAGAGCTTGTTTGTTTGAACGCACTAACCTCAAAATTAGTGTGTTCAAACAAACAAACTCTTCTGTTATTATTATTATTATTATTTTATATTTTTAATACAGATATCGTTCTGTTGCTAACTTCATAGTACGCGGTAGTACGTTGGAAAATTAAATAACGAATACAGAACGAATTGTCGAATCCTGGCGTTACGTTTAGTGGAGATTGTGAGCGAGAAATTTGTGCAGTTTATACTACCACTAAAAGTTTATATCACTTACTAAAAGAATTGCATCTGATACGTCCTACATCCTATCAGGCAACGCATCTGCATGACAACAAATAGCAAACTGACATATTTTAATAACTTCTATTTTATGATATCGACACACGACTACGTCTACTATGTGACAAAATAATACTATTTCAGTAATAAAATGAGCTTTAATGCAAAATATTTTAAATATAGCATGTCTGCAAAGCTTTTAGTATCACGGCTCCAAGACGCTTGTAGGTATCATGGCGTTAATTTGACGTCACCCTCGTGTAATGTCGACTGAGTTACTTATACAAGTTTGAACTAAACGACGGTTTTTACAGAAAAGTGATGTAATACACGAAGACTTCTGTTTACGTAACGAGCCGATCGTAGCATTTCAACCTCTTTTTTTAATACACATATATTTATTCAATATATTTAATCAATCGGGACGTAAGGGATGCCCTCTTACATCCCGGTTAATTAAATACATACACCAAAAGCCCCAAAAGTCAACCTCGCCTGCACGTGATGCACCCTGCTGATCATGTGGTGGAATATCTACAAATACACCAAGCACAAAATAATAATGACAGAAACGGGCAGCTGCTTCTCTGTATGAAAATGCTTCGGTGCCTGCGATCGCCAATCCGCCTGCCCAGAGGGGCGATTAGGGCAATTCCTTCCATGGAAGGCGTCAACAATATATGGTCAGTAATTCCCAGTACCCTCACTAGGCTGGGCCAAGTTGGCGGTGACGGTATCAGTGGGGCGGGAGTTGCGAAGAATCACCGGGTGACGGCTGGCTACCTAAAATGACTGACTTTAGCGACGTATAATGGACGAACTCTGAGGCTGGACGAAATCGTAGGAGAACTCGAAGTAGAGTTGGAGCCTATTGGCTGACAGATTGTGGAGCTAAGTGAAGTCCGAAGATAGGGGGAGGACACCATAACCCTACAATATGGCCATCTCCTCTACTATCGTGTGGGAGATCACCTTTCCTAATGCGAAAACAAGGCCCTCATTAACAACTAAAACTAACCAAGAGGTACTCTCTTAAGGTCATACAAGTATATGCACCAACTTCGACACGTTTAGATGGTGAAGTGGAAGTAATGTTTGAAGACATAGCTCGAGCTCTGAAAAACACCTCTAAAGCTCACTTCTTTGTGGCTACGGTGGACTCCAAAAGTGGGTACACAGACTGGGATCGAATCGGCAATCGGACCGCACGGTTTTGGAATGTGTAACCAGAGAGGGCAAATACTGGTAAATTTCCTCGAGAGCCTAGTCCCTGGCTCTCAAGGAAGGAATTCCTGATGAATTCCTTCGTCAAGAAGAAGAGGAAATAGACCTGGCGTAGCCCTGACAGGAGGACAACAAACGAGATTGACTTCATCATGACGCAATAAAGTAAGCGCACATTTAGACACCACTCAGTGATCAACAGGTTCTATGCCCGAAACGATCATAGATTTATATGAGGCTCTCTAAATATTAACTTCAGACTCGATCGCACACGTATGGTAAAGTCCACGTTCCCACCAATTTCCATACCGTGATATGATCCGATAAGTTCCAACTGGAATTGAAAAACCGGCTCAAGAGCTTAACATCCCCAATGAACTCTGATGAGGACTACGAAAAAGTGATAAAAATAATCATCATCAAATCATGAGGGGAACAGGTGATGTGGGAAGAAGCTTACGACCAAGAAGTCTAGACGCTCGGATGAAACTCTAGAGCTTACGAAGAAAAGACGCGAACATACCAACTCAGATCCGTCAGTACTCCAACATTTCTCCAAAAGTGTCAGGAAAATAATACGAAGAGAACTCCGGCGCTAGAATGTCGAGAAAATTCTTTAATTCGTTGAAAACACGGGATAGACTCTGAGATTGCAAACTTGTACAGCCGGTTATATCAACTCTCAAAAACAGCCTGTGCCCCAAGACACAGATCCCAGAGTCACACTGACCCGCCACTATACCGAAGAGTTTCCAGACATCAGCCCTGAGGAGGTCACACTAGCCTTTGGGCAACTTAAAAGTGGAAAAGCAACTGGAGGTAACGAAGTTACGGCCGAACTCTTGAAAGCTGGCACTAAACCAGTTCAACACAAACTTGATATTTAACTGCGTCATTCTCTCGTGGGGAACTTCATCGGCGTGGTACAGGAGCATAGTAGTTTTGTTTCATAAAAAGGGGGCCAAAACGTTATTCAGAACCTATCGTCCCATCTCACTCCTTGGCCACGTCCAAAAGTTGTTTTCGAGGGTGGTTACGAATCTACTCACAAGAGGACTTGACGAATTTCAGCCGCTGCAATAGGCCGGATTTCGGAGAGGCTTTGGAACCGTAAACCACATTCACACAGTGAGGCAGATTATTCAGAAGATTGAGAAATGTAATCACCACCTGTGCTTAGTATTAACCTATCTGTCAAATGCACACATCTAGCGAGATAAATACCAACTTCTATTTTGGAAACAATTTCATATTGTAGCAATGACACCCGACTATGTTTACGAGTCACAACGTTGGCTTACATTTCATTAATCCCGAGAATAAACCGGATAAGTGGCAGAAATTTGGGGACGGCTAAATTGGTATGAAAACTCTACTAGTTTTACGTAATATATTTGTAATTGTGAAACCACCACACAAATTCCACGATAAAGTAAATAAATTTCGCTTCAGTTGGACTCGCATACCTATACCTCATGTACATTATCGCATATACTTAACATTCGCGACTGCAGAGTGTTATAACTTATTTATGAGTACGAGATACAATATAATAGTATCAATTTAACGACAGTTTTCTTTTAATATTAATAGTGGCACAACCGAGTAGTCGGAGACGTTTGATAACTACCGACGCCCATAAACATCCAAGCAATAGTTATTCGAATGCATTGTCCTCCCTTCCTCCTCCCATTCAATAGACCTCTGGCTACTTACAAGCCGCGGGAAACGCGATAACGACGGTGTCGTTTTACGCCGGTATTATGTGAGCAATTTCGGTTGCGACGGCCCAATTCCGCTACATTACAGCGTGGAATTACCTCTTGCTCATATATAAACATTTGTCGAAATAACTTTCGTCATTTTCTCGAGTTCTTGGTGACATTTTTATAACTAAATAGATAGCTTTTCATGATCAACTTAAATTAAGTTAGCAAGTACATAAGTTTTTATGTTCATATAGATGGATTTGGAGCACAATAATTTGTTTCCATAATAACTAAAAAGTATTTTAGTATCCGAAAGATTCCTCAATATTATACACATGCTCCTAGTTACAAGGCACGTTAACGATTTGCCGGCTGTTTCCTATTATCTCCCCGACAATTATGTTCGAAAGGCAACATCAACTTGGAGCTAACGCACATTTAAGTGAATCGTGTACGTATTAAACGACCTCCGATTTACCCGTAAAAAAAATGAATTCGAGCAAACGACACGTAAAAATAATATAGAAGTCGTGGGCATCGAACAACATCCCGACGAAAACTTCAAAGACATCTCGTCCAAATTGTTCTCAGCACTCAACATTAGCACTACCGACATCGAGTGGGTACGGCGCGCGAGGCAACCACGGGCCGGCAACAATAAGCCAGTGGCCATCCTCGTCGGATTCATAGCTGGCAACGGTAGCGCGGCGCGGGACAACTGGCTTGCGCAGCGGCGTGAGGTGGCAGACCTTACCAGCAACATGGTCACTGATAGTTTAGCAATCAATAAACTATACTAAACGAGAACCAAACTCAATCGGTGTGGAATGTGAAATGCGGGCTCTGCTGTGGAATACAAGGAAACAACTAAAAAGAGTCTACAAGTACATCTGGGTATCCGGTGGAAAAATCTTAGTAAAAAGTGTGACGGTGATAAAACGATGTGTATTCGTGGAGTGGTTCCGAGACTATCTCACATCACGTGCATTTCGTGTCAAGATAGGCGACTGTCTAAGCGACAAGACGCAAGTGCGCTGCGGGGTGCCATAAGACTCTGTGTGTGGCCCTGTGTGCCACCCAATGCACATTAGCAGTTTGTGTGGGATACTCCGTCACTGTTCAGCGCATATGTTTGCCGATGATCTATGCACCCCGCTTGCTGGTACAAACCTCTTTGAAACCTGTCACTTGGTCCAACAGGACATAGATGCGGTCGTGAAATGATCCCATGATAATGAAATAGTATTAAACTCAGATAAGACTAAGTTTCATTCAATCATTCACTCTCCTTACTTGCTTAAGGCTGAAACTCTACCATTCATGTATACCCATCCTTTTACCTGTCTTCATAATAGTCTTAAAACTTGCTCATGTAAACATATTGCAAGGGTAGACTGTGTTACATATCTTGGAGTTAAAGTTGATGTTGCATGTTCCTGGCTCCAACATATTAACTATATTTGTAACAAACTAAGGGTACTTTTAGGCAATTTTTTTTTAGGCAAACAAAAAAATTTTACCATCTCAGCTTCAAAGTGCCAGGATCCACGTTAAAATGTTTATACTTTGCTAAACTAGATTCGGTATTGAGTTATGCCCTTAATTGCTACGGATTAACATTTAAATCTTACATAGATAAAGTTGAAGCATTGCCAGTTAGATTCTCAATATTTCTAGTCAACAATAAAACAATATACAATTGCAATTGAGATTAATCTAAATTATTTAAAACATGTAATATACTACCAGTTAGCCCAAAACACAAGTAGCTATAAGCAATAAATAATCATGGCAATCGGGAGCATAACCCAGTGCCGATAGAGCATAAACATGGTAATAGGTCGATGTCTGCGGGCAAGTACGAAGTACCCCCAGCTAATAACTATTTTGTAGACCGTACCTTAGCTAGAAGACTTCCAAACGTCCTAAATACTTTGCCCGAAGATATCCGACTTGAGTCAAAGAAATTAAAGTTAAAGAAAGCATTATAAAGGCATCTGCTCGAAACAAGTATGTATTAGGCAAATAGTTTCAAATATAAAGATTAATATCGTTATAAGAATAGTTAAGTTATAACTATATAGATATAGAATTATATAAGAGACTCGTACCTGCAGGCAAACTGTGCAAAGAGTTTTGCAGGAGAATGTTTTGAGATGTGTTTTATATTTATGGTTAGTAAACAAATAAAAAAAAAATGGTAATGATAATAAATTATATTTATAACAGAACGATGTCATCGGGATATCTAGTTGTGAAAAATTTCTGCTGGGAAATAAGGACACATTTCGATACTTTGTCACAACTTGGGTCACATTATTGAAATTTTATAATCAAAAAGTAGCCTCTGTTCATCATAAATAAAGTAGGATTCTAATGACAAAAGAATTTTTCAAATGGGTCCAGTAGTTCTGGAGCCCATTCAATACAAAGAAAGACACAAACAAGCAATCATGTCGTTTGCCTTTTCATGATTACTATAGATATACCAATACCTATTATGTCACTAACCGGCAGAAGCGAAAAGACGCGATGCGTTATGATTTTCGCCTGTAGCATATTCATTTCTATCATTCAATTGTTAAGGTACAATTTTCATTATATCAAAGCGGTATGTGCTAATCACCCAGACGTAGCAAGCCACGCGTCGTGGTTGACAATAGTCTATCATCAAATTGAAAATCATAATCCCTTACATTCTGATTAAAATAGTATTAACGTGCCCAGTGTCACTTACTTTATCAATATAGGGAACGTAAGTATGTAGATACATAGTA
>JAFELO010002782.1:66582-85850 GCA_017140195.1 Eumaeus atala
AATAACAGAGGTAGGTAATAGAAGTTTCCTGGTGATGATTAATATATAAATGTTGTAATAACGTGGGTAAGTTATAGACAGAGAGATCGGCTCTTACTCTTGTTGAGGTAATCTTGTGGGAAATCATCTCCGCAACAATACAAACGTTGATGTTAATAAAACCACCTTAATACGCTCTTCAGGTCTTTCTGATACGTGGCGAAAATAAGCGTTTCAAATATAGAACAGTGCATCTCGTGTGCTCTTTGGTATATATACCTCATTCTTAATGGTTATTTCTAAATTTATATTAAAATATGAAATGTTGGCAAATTAAATTGATCAAATAACAAAAAAAAAGTTTGGTATTTTCGCGTAGTTCACTTCACGTACTAAGAAATATCAACGCGGTGTCCGTTTGAAAAATATTGTTTATTAAGGTGTGGGTGAACTGGTGAAACTACACGCAGCGGTGTGACGTGACGGTACGAGACTATTTCTTTTTTTTTCGGCGGGACCTACTACTGGTTGGCGGCGCTTTAACCAAACTCAACAGTTCGACTGACTAGCGTAGACTATTGTGTCTTCAGGTTTAAGCAGACGATATGGGGACAGACCCTCTCTTCTCCCGCAGATGGGATGAGATGTACATGGTTGTTCGTGGGCGTAGCCTATGGTAATCATTTTTGGGACCGAAAAGGGGGAAGCGGGGGACCGCTTCCCCCTTTTCACACTAGTTGTAAGGGATAATTGAGCTCGTTTATTGTTTGGCTTATCAGAGGAGGCCGGCCTCCTCGCCCTTTCTCCGACGGGAATTGATTTTGACGGAGGAGTTGATTTGCCCTACAAATCAGCAAAAAGCTGTGTTCTTGACTTATTTATTACTATTAGAGCTCTCTAAAGTCGCGTTATTATATCTCTACGAATGTAAGCTCTCAGCTTACAGATTCGAACCCGGGCTCGTTTCCGGAAGCGGTGTGTGAGTTTGTCGTAATGTCAGTTATATGTTATATCTGTACTTCTACATGTAATTTTTTCATCGCTCGACCTGCACGAGCGGTGTATATGGCATTGGATCTAGCAGGAAAAATGCATTTACGTACCATCCCGCTGACCCAAGGGGGCCTTGAAGTGTATGTCGGGCTCAGGTCCTGAAGCGATAGCTACTACCGACTAAAAACTACTATCCGTTAATTGGCCCTATTGGCATTTTAACGCGGATACGTGTCATGGTGAGTCTTTGCTTGTGATCAAGGGCGGACTTAGCAACTGATATGACTGTCGCATCGTCGGCGTCGTGCAGTACGTGCTACGGCCGACGGTAACAGGAATCGGTTATTAGCATCGAATCGTATTCCGACGTTTGAACGATCAATTTGTTTTTGTGATTAAGAGGTTAATGAACTTTTGAGATAGCTCTTTGTAGTGTCCTTTTATCGATGTTAATTGAACGTCGCAATGTAGGTCGATGTTTCGGATGTACCACGGGCATTCAATAGCCATGCATAAGAATCTATTTTGCATTCTCTGCAAACATTCTATTTGGGTCGGAGCTATGTGCACGAATACTACACTGCAGTACGACATGATCGGTCGTATGCATGTAGTGCATTGCATTGTTTATGAGAGGATATACTTTGAAAAGCACATGCCGTGACTTTTTCAGAACGTCGCCTATGTGATTCTTGAAGCTCATTGTCCTATCGAGCGTGGGGCCTAGATATTTTACCGTCTCTGCCCTAGGTATCTCGCTACCATAGAGCAGGATGGGAGGTATTTCTCCTCGTTTGTGGAAGGGGGGTAAGGTAGGTAGGGTTAGGGAGAAGAGTATGGACTCACTCTTTTCCGCATTAAACTCTATTCTCCATTTTAAGAACCATTCACCGAGTTGAGTGACGGCCTTTTGGTATAGTTTGGCTCTGAATTTGGGGAGGTACCTGGTGTACTGTGCGATATCATCTGCGAACATTGCCACCGTTCGTGGTTTGTCGCTTGTGCACAGATGGGAGAGAGTGGGAGAGAGGACCGATCCTTGGGGAACACCTCTTAGGGGACGAAGGGAGGACAGGGTTCTCTTCCCTCTGTAGCGGAACTGCCAGTTTGCTATGGAACTGTTCACGATCAGTAGCAGCCTGTCAGGCAGTCCTAGTTGGTATAGTTTGAAGATTAGGCCTTGATTCCAATTCTTGTCAAACGCCTTTGCTACATAAAAGAAGACAACGCACGTGCCGCGTGGCCGGCCCTGTTTTTTGAGTCCCGAAAGTACTTACTCCGTGAGGCGGTGTATTGTTGTGGGCAGCCATGGCTGTCGCGAAAAGCGAACTGCTCGTCTATGAAAAGATTTTTCTCACGTATCACGGTTTTTATTCGTGTGATAATTATCCTTTCATAGATTTTCCTAACGTGCTTATGAGGATTATAGGTTGGTAGCTAGTGGGCACCGCGTGGGTAAAATGGTGGAACTGCACGTAGCGGTGCGACGTGACATTGTTTTAAGTAAATGATGAAGTAAAGGAGTCAATCGCTGCAGTGTATCTGACATGTCCGCATGTGCCGTTATAGCGGTAGCTTCTTTGACCTCGAGGGCGGTATATTTTTATGGAACCGTTAGTAAATTTCAATTACATCCACGCGTGATTTCCTATCTGAAGTACGTCCATATTATTTGATTTTTTTCATTCGCCTTCGCGAGTGACCTGTGTTAGTGATGTTTTATTACAATCAGGACTATTTTAACATATTTATGTGTGGACATGAACTCTGTCTTAACCATCAGCACTACTATTGTCTACGGATGATGGCTATTTTTTTGCTTTTAACACTCTCCTAACACGGAATAGGAATAATTTTATGAGTAAAATGGAGTTTAGCAGGCGCGTTTTAGAATAACTCCAGAAAATGATGTTCTCTGACGCTTACCTTAAGACTTCCTGAGCCGTATACTGTTCACGAAAGGCTCTTTCGTAGGAACGGGTGTTTCCAATGCCCAAAATGAACACATAATATGGTCGGCTGTGAACGCCCGTCCTAAAAAACTCAGTGCTAGGTCGCGTATGTTCGAAACATTCTTCGCCGTTGTGAAGTGTGCTGAAGAATTGGGAGACGGGGTTATTGAACAGCATTTTCGCAAAAGAGGTGTTACCATTAACTAAATTAGCAGAAAAGGTGAAAAATTTCATATAATAAATAATTTGTTAGCGATTCACGCAAAATACAATCAGCTGATAGGACCACGAGCGAGTGGGTTCATCTCATGTCCCCGCAAGGGGGCAGAGGGAGCCGTATCAGGACTGTGGTCCTCTTCCGGCGGTTACGGGGTCTCACTCCGTCAACATGGAGCGGCCGTTGGGGAGACCTGTGCAGGTCTCGTTGAGGGGGCGGTTGCCAGTGGGGCCTGTGCGCTCGTCCTCACAGCGGGGTCATCCTGGGTGGTCTGCCCCCACCGGTGAGATCACCGGTAATCCCGGCGAAGGCCCAGCAAGTGACAGCCAGCGACCAAGGGCGGAATGCCCACTGCCCACTCCACGGCTTTCTAAAAAGAAGGGAAAAAGGGGAAGGAAGTTATTCCCGTACCGTATTTACTGATAGGAACCCCACTACGGGGACTTGGATACTAGGGAGCAAAAGGGTATAGGAAGTAGCATAAATGAAGTGTGAGAAGCATGGTGAAAAATGAAAATTATAAGAATTAAAACTAGAAACTAAAACTAAAACTAAGACTGACCGCAGGCGTCCTTACTCCTGTGGGCGCCCACGACGGTCCATCGTCCAGCACATCAGAGGGGCTGCGCGGAGTCACGCGGATACGCCCTGCGGTCGGGAGGTCGCCTGTGATAGGGAGCGAGATGACGGAGCGTGGTTTGGGCGGAGGCGTCCGCCTTGGCGAACAGGCGGGAGGCCAGGGGTCCTCCCCTTGAAGGTCCCGGGAAATGGTGGAGTTCCTGACGAAGCGGGAGGCGTCGACTATGCGGCGCAGGGCCCTGGATTGGACCGCGCGCAGTCGACGCTTGTGGTAGGGCGCCAGTAGGTGGTACCACGCTGGAGCCGCATACGTCAGGCGGGATCGGATGTAGAGCTTATATATTAAAAGTTTTACCTTTAGCGGTAGGAACCTCGAAAGCGCCGGCTGCAGCTGTCGAAGCGCTGCGAAGGTCTGAGCCGCAGAGGCGCAGGCGTGGGGACCCATAGTTAGGCCGGCGTCCAGGCATACGCCCAGATGCTTTGCTTGGTAGGCCCAAGGAATGGGCTCGCCGCCGATCGTCAAGGGTTGTAGGAGGCTCTGGCAGTGGGGAAAGATCACCGCCTGTGACTTGGCGGTGTAGACGCTCAGTCGCCATTGTGGCAGCCAGTCGGGGAACATGTCCAGGATCCTCTGGATCTTGGCGCTGCATGCTGGTGGTTTAGTGACTTGGCAAGGTACATCGTGTCGTCGGCGTACAGGGCGGCCATGACTCCCTCGCTACTGGGGATGTCGTCGACGTAACGGTTGAACAGAGCTGGGGAGAGGCAGCTGCCGTGGGGCACTCCGGCTGCGATGGGGCATGTGAGCGAGCGGGCATCCTCCACTCTGACGTAGAAGTTGCGGTGGTTTAAGAACGACCGCACTATGGTGTCAAGGGGACGGGGAACCTGTGAAGCGATTACCTTATAGAGAAAACCCTCGTGCCAGACGCGGTCGAACGCCTTCTCCATATCCAGGAAGAGCGCCGCGACTGATTCCCTCTTGTTGACGGCGTCGGTGATGTAATGTATGGCGCGGATGAGTTGGTGAGTGGTCGAGTGCTCGGTCCAGAAGCCGAACTGATCGGCCCGAGTCGGCAGGTAAGGGGTGAGGCGTTCGAGGAGGAATCGCTCGAGGAGGAAACGCCTTGGAGAGCGCTGGCAGCAATGTGATGGGCCTGTAGCCGGCGGGAGACCGGAGGCTCTTCCCCTTCTTGGGGATCAGGATTACCTCCCCCGTCTTCCATTGAGTTGAAAAATGGCCCGTGCGGAATATTCCATTAAATGGCCGGGCTATGGCGGCTGCTGTCCTGGGGGAGGCAAGTCGAAGAGCCGAGTTGGGGATCTGGTCGGCGCCTGGGGCTTTCCTGGGATTAGCCATGAGGAGGGCGCGACGGACCTGGCTCGGCGACACGAAGAAGACGGGTGCTGCGGTGGTGGCGGTCTCCTGAGCTGGTTGAGAGGGGGAACCCTCGTGGGCGAAGTACTCCCTTACCTGAGCGACCACTTCATCCTCGCGGTCAGTCGCGGTGGTGGCCAGTGGTGTAAAAACCTGTGTGTGGTACCTGGCATGGATATCGGCTCTGTCTTTTGCACGGTAACGTAGGTCCCCGTCCTCGTGTATTAGCGGATGGATGGGCTCCATGCTGTCAGCGAGTTGTCGGCAGAGGCGGTGCACTAACGGCAAGTCCTCGGCGGCCTGGGAGAGGCGGTGTTCCCAAGTCGCCGCGTAATGTGCGGCGAACTCGAGCTTGAACACCGCGGCAGCTCTGTTGAAAGCGGCCCGGATAGTGGGGCATCTTGTTCTTTGCCATTGACGGCAGAGCTTGCTTTTATTCGGTGGTCCAATCAGTGGGTGAGGTCCGGCCGAGAGACGGGGATTGGGCCCGGGGGTTTGGTGGCAACGGCCGCCGCAGACGCCACCGGGAACGAGGGGGTGCGCGCGACTATTTCACGAGCGAAGGCCGTGCAGTCAAATCCTGGCCACCGAGGTGTCGGAAGGGAAAGGGTGACAGTTGTGACTCGAGTGCCGAAATTTCTGGCACCTATGACACTGAGCCGGGTCACGGAGGCTGCGCCAGGCTTCCACCACGATCCCGTCCATGCCCAACAAGCTGTTGATGGCATAGATGTCGGGGATCGTAGACATTTTCCTTTTAATATACGCCAGGTGAATACACCCCGGTCTCCCCTGGCGGGCTCGTATTGGTCGGACATACTCGGGATCGAAGCCGATGTCGATGAGGGCGTCAGTTATATCTTCCGGGGTGGTGTCCGCAGGAAGGCCTCTGATTGCGACATTGACGCTCTTGTCCGCCGGGAGCGAGTAGGGAAACCAAGAGATTCCCTCGTCGCGTTCAAGATCGGAGAGGTATCTTTGCGTAATGCGGTACTCGCTCTCGTCCCTCGGCGTGAATCGTACACCCTGCCCGTAGGGGCGGCCGCTACTATTGTGTCCGAGCCAGTCTCGGAGCGCTTGGAAATGACGCGTCCAATTTGGTAGGCGCTCGACGATTAGTGGAGAGAACCTCGAAATATTTTTCGGCGGCATCGCCCCACTCGGGCCGGGCGCGCTGATTGGCCGCTGTTGCTGCTCCGACGTCGATGGTGGGGGTGTTGACGCCGCCACGCTTGCGTATGTATTAGAAGACTTCTTCACCGGGGGCAAACGAGCGTCGGCTCGTGCTGCCGGTGATGGAGAACGTGTCCGCTTTTTCAGAGCTTTTAGCCGCTTACCAGCGTCGACGGTGAACTCGCCCTCTGCATCTATGATGCCGAGCGACTGCTGGTAGCCGACCATGGTACGCAGGAACTCCGGAGCATGTAGGTACTCCCAATTTTTGTGTATAAAATCAGCCCAATCTAACTCGCTGTGTGGCGGTTGCACGGACTCGGCCTCGCGCCCGGGGGGCGCCGGAACGCATACAGGCGAATGGACATCAATGCCCATCGCGCTGCATGCCGGCGCCGTCTCGGTGTATGGCGTGTGCGGTGCGCTCACGGCGGGGCTGGTGCGGGGCTTACTCACCTGGCTGGTGTGCAGCTGGGGTTTTGCGGTGGCAATCGGGTTCTTGGCGGTGGAAGATGGGGTTTCGCTCTTGATCCTCGGGTATCTCGGGAGCGAGCGGGTGGATGACGTGGACGAGGTTGAAGCGGTCCTGATGCGGGCGGGGGGCCCGTGGTCGGTAGGCTGCGACATCTTACTGTAAGGAGCACTTACTCATACCGTGCCGGGTGTTGTCCTCCGCGATCCTTGTGGGCGTACTGTTGTCGGCGAGGCGCTTCGATGATCATGCCCGTCTGTAATAAACCGACGTGACGTCACGGCGACAGGATTCAACAATAGAAAGTTCCGGCACGTTCGGCGTTCACGTCCTGAAAAGGACGCTATCCTGAAAAGGACAGCTATAGCGTGCTGGAACGGATCCGTGCGGTTGTGCGAGTGAGATGAAAACTGAGGGCACTGGATATCACTATTTTCCTTATTCTTCTTTCTTCACTCACTGAACTGGCCGATCCGATAGGACCACGTCACCAATTCATGAGCCGTACCTGCTGTAGGTGACTTCAGCGCGCGCGGCGGTATTTGCAAAGTATCAAACAATGAACACCGCGCGGAATAGCAGGGCCAAAGGCTAAGGCATCTTTTGTTACTTATAGTATTATAATGAATTAATATTTCTTTTGATTCTTTAAATGAGAAGTAGGACGAAATGAGATGAATTCTCTTGTTCATGCACACATGAAGAAGAGGGATTTTTCTACATATTGTATACTACAAGAGCCGAGGTCGGCTGTTTACAATGCCTCGGACAATCTGCCTCGTGTGTTCACGAGCTGACTGTGCAGTAAACATAAAGCTTAGCTACTGCAGCCATTGCACTTATATCCTGAAATAGCGCTAGCAGAGTCTGTAACTGCCGCAGACTCGTCCGACAAAATTAACATTAAGGTGGCCGATCCGCTGCCTTTTACGATTTCATGTCGTAGGTGTAACTACATATACATTAAATGTTTAAATAGTTGTAGTAAGAGGTGACCCATTGGTAGAGAGAAGTGCAGGAGAACAACACATCGGCATGACATGACAATAATAATGTGGATGTCTATGGTCATAGGTCGAAAGTTGTCGAAAATCACCAATTGCTCGTTTGGATACTATAGAAAGGACCACGCTGCATTGCAGGTGAATTAGACCGGCGCAACCGAGGAGGTATCTCTCGCGCACATGATACCGTCTTAAAGTACAGCTGCATTGTCGCTATTTGTATGGTTTTCGAGATATAAGAGGCCAATGGGAAAAGAAGTTGGAAAGAGGATTAACATTTGTATGACAATCATATGGATGGTTATGGACGTGGGATGAATATAACAAAATATTATGGCCTTAATATTCATACCCCAAACGCAATAGAGTTTGTAGGTACCTACTTATGTGTTCCTCTTGAACAGAATAGAATAAACGTATATTTAGTAATTAATGATTATACTGTTGTTTCAATAACCTTTTGCTACTTAGACATTAAAAATGTATATCTGTCATCTTTGACTGTCAGACTAAAGGTGCCCTCGGTGTTGATGGAATGATACCCTGTTCTTTTTCTCGATGGCGAAACGAAATGATGGCGTACGCTATCTGTCATCATCAAATGATGATATGCCTATATTTTCGTGACAGGATGCCACGAACTATTAAGTAAATTGATATAGAAGGGAAAGTTTATGATTTCTTGTCGACGCCATATTTCATAACAAATGTTTAGAAAAATCCCTATTAATGTTAAAATGTCTTAATTCTTATGATATTTACATGATCTGTATCGCTATTAATTTGATAGGCCGTATCATTATTGTGTTAGAACAGTATATGTCATGTGTGGAAATTGGGTGTTAAATTCTATTATATTGTATCAGTTGTCTCATTTTAGTTGGCTCAGGAAGCCAAGAGAATGGGGCGGAAACTTATTAGTTGTGTGTTAGAGATTTACTCCTTTTTTCTTTTTGTGTTGGATTTATTATGAGGATATGATGTCACTATAATCTTCAACTATTGAATTTAAGGATTGAAGAACAGACTGCTGCTGAATGAATCGTAGTATAAATTATATATACAAAGCACATTCATCCGGGTTGCAGCCGGAAGTCTCGGACAGCTGCCAAAATAAGGCCTCGTTCCCTCATTTTTACTAGCCATTATCCAAAACTGGTTTGATCAATTGTTTGTTTCTTGTATTACTTTATTAAAGATCGCTCTTTATTGTGAATACGGAGAGACTATAATTAAGTAAATGTATTCAAAATTCTGACTAAACTTGTAACAGTCCCTCTATCTCCAGAAGTGGTTATTCCTTTTATAGAATTTGTTAGACTGTTATACATTGGGAGTTTCCTATATTACTAGCGAGCACTCTTGTTTTTAATGAAGGTTTCGGTTTTTGGACGATTAAGTAACAATAAATGCATATTTATATGTTTATATTATCTAGTCTTCTCCAATGTGTCCGGTGACAACAACTAGCATATTATCTTTAGAACCGCGAATTAAGTACTCGGTAACAACTTTATTATAAAAAAAACATTTATTTAATTATTTCAATAGAATCACCACGGCCTCGGCATCATCGCGAGAGAGCCGCGTGGCAAGCCCGGGTCACTTTGTTCATTCTTCAATGAATACCTGTGTGTCCGGATTGCGCGTGGCGAACAACCGAGAGGTCTTTGAACAAAACATACCATTAAATCGGTCGCTCGCACACGGCAGCATGGGGACTTACCTCGGAAGAAGAGCACACTAACCGAGCCGCTTGTGCTGAGGCGAAATTGCCTCGCGTAGAATCTCGCTCTGTGTGGACACCTTACGACAAGCGAATCCAAATTTGTTCATAAACACACGATCACACTGCGAGTTAATGACTAGCAGTAAAATAATAAATAACTAAAATTTTCAATGTATCCAGTACTCGTAAAGAGAATATATTCGTCCGACATATAAACTGTTTATGTGTGTTAGTAGTAACAATAATTGTCACGCTCGAGCGAGCCCCGCAGATGTTGCAGTTTAATTAAAACTTTCATCCATCGTTATCCCTTCGACGTGATTGGGTCTCGCCTATCTGCTCCCCCCCGCACCATTCGGCCACTTTGCAAATACTCCAGTAATGGCTGATATTGTGTAGTTAACACAACATGTTTAATTTCAATAACGAACACACCACGAGTTATTAATACGCCGATTACGTAGTACCAATACATGACTGATATTTTGAGTTGTATAGGGGGACAAACGAGTAATCACAGCTCTTTTTAAGACTACTGACGCCCGTGAACATCCGCAGAATTACTATATTTCTTTTATAGAATAGGGGGGCGAACGCGCATTCAGGGACTATTTACGACTGCCGACTTCCATGAACATCCACATAATTTGTATACCGTCCGTTAAAGTATTGTCGTTCATCCCAAAAGGCAGAAGAATAGTGGACCAAACCCGACCACTGAGGTTCCCATTAGTCCCGTACCTTGCTTATCCGGAATTACTTTGACTAATTTTTCTTTGACTGAACCTCCCATAGGTGATTTTATCCAATTTTTACCTTCCTGTACTCATTAAATTGAAACATTAATAGAGAGATTTTACTAATAAAGCAGCCTTAAATATAATTTACTTACTGCTGCCAATTGCGAAACTTCGCTCCCAATTAATAGTATTCGTGTCCGTAGCTTTTCTTTCTTGTTAGTGTTGTCAATGTACCCGTGTTATAAGTTATTGTGATTTATCCTTTGTTTATTATTCTATACTAGTGGGAAAATCACTCGGCTTAACATGTAAATTACAGGGACCAAGTTATACACTAAAAACTTCCTCGAAAGTCACACTATCCGTGATTATGAGAAAATTGATCACACACAGACATACAACTTTTGGGGACTTTGTTTTATATATAATTCAACCGAGAAGGGGCTGTAAGTTTAACAGGAGGCAAATAAGTAGCCAGATTACATGTTTAGTGCCGATCGACGTAACCTACCGGCTCCGGCCACTGATGCTCGTATTCCCAGAGGTATTTCTGAAGCGATCGACTAACTCTGAGCTCGGTTTACCTAAGAAAGCTGTCCTGTCTAGCCCGTATTGACAGTGGCGACCACTCACGGCACACACTGAGCCCGAAGGAAAAGTTAAAACTATCCTGGGACTGGCGATGAATTTAATCAGTACAAAATTGGTAGTAGGAGTAGGGATTACTACAATCAAACCACTATTACGGATTTTATCGCGGTTTATTTAATTATTTAACTAGCCCGAAATTTCAACTTATCATATAGGCTAGGCTTCTTAAATCAAAATTACATGTTTAAATTTCAACTTATCATATAGGCTAGGCTTAAATAATGATACACAGCTATCATTCGTGGCTTATGAGTTAAATCATTAATTAATAGACGTTGTGTTTATGCGATTTGAATGTCTGTTACAGACTACGCGAGATGCGATACAAATATTATTTCAAACGTATTGCAAGTAATTAACGTTTGTGTACGCTTATTGGTTAATTATAGCAATATTTAACTTCAAATTAACAGTCATTTCATTGTGGAGTGGCTTGAAGTGTTTATAAATAAATGATTTTTATATTTTCACATTAAAAAATGAAGTTTTTAACGACAAAAGAACGAAATAAATTTGATGTAGAGAAATTACTAATTACCTTTTTTTGTATCGTTTGTGATTAATTTTGAAAGTTCTACTTCTTTAGGCGTGCTTTATATTTTAAGAGTGAATTTTAAGATGTGTGGGCACACCGACACCAAAACGTTAACAGATAAGAGATAAGAATGACATGCCATTTCTGACAGCTTGCAATTGGTCCTCAGGAGTGAGAGTGAAAATGAATGTCGTTTAAATAAATTATTTTTAATATGTTAGGATATAGAAGTATAAGTTGATGTCGGGTTACCGTCCCATTGGCATAGGAGAATGAGGCGATAGTGAGTGCACTTTTGTCTGCGCTAGCACATGTGCATATAGTATTTCCCGTCTAGATGGATGGCTCTTGGTCTTCTTCATTCTGGCCTTATCCCATTTCCATATCAGATGATGTCGAGATCGGCAATCTAAACTAGGGGATTTGACGACGGCGCCAGTTTTTAAACAGAGCGAAAGCCACCTGACGTCTGCAACCCAGAAGGGCCCAACTAGGAAACTAGGCCCAATCCTAGATTTGATCGAATTCACACACGGATCCGGATTTCCTCACGACGTTATCTTTCACCGTATGAGTAATCAAAAAATTTATTTGAGTTAGAAAACCTCATTTGTACATGGCCGGGATCGTACCTGGACCTCCCGAGTGTACGTCCGAAGCGATAACCACTAGACCACTGAGGCTCTAGATGGATGGCGCGTAAATAAGTAAACACACGCATTATTGTTCGTTGCCTAAGGGGCTAACGAGCGGATACTTACGCCCACCCTACTGTACTTGTTCTGTATCATTCAAAACTGAAAGAAGGAATCTATGAGTGCAGGACATAAAAATATCTACAATAAGCTCATGGTATAGGTTATGCCAAGTTTATGAGAGGCTTTATTGTAATAGTAATGTTTAACATTGAGCATCCCCCACAGTATAGAGTGTGAATAACACATAGCGGAGCGAAGCAGAGCCCTTCTCCTCAGATTACAGCTCGTTCAATGGACATTCTAGTACTCGGGCTAGGCATCAAGCATTTGAGATATGATTTGAATTAGTGTTTGTGTAATACCCTGTGTTTAATTTAGTTTTGTGCTTCAATAATCTTACAGTATACAAATATTACTTTAGAGACTGGCCGGCGTGACGGACTTGCATGTGAAGGGTTCTGCAGCAGCAAACCATAAATTCGCATATCTCCTTGAAGTACGAGTTCGGTTTTGTTCAGATCAATTTTCATTTAAACTTTTTATTAAATTCTCTAATCCCTTTTTTACAATTGGTAGTTTAAAAGTTAGAGGTGGTGAGATATTATTACGACTTTAAAAGCAAAAATCTCGCAAAATATCTATTAGCATTTCGAATACCCGAATTCTAATAATAAATCGGTAAGTTTAAACAACAAACGGACCCAGTGAACTGTCGACTTGTTTATGGTGGCGGGGAGCCGCTGGATGCAAATGGCTCGTGACCAGGACCTGTGGCGCTCTATAGGGGAGGCCTGTGTCCAGCTGTGGACGTCGTCCGGCTGGTGATGAAGTCTTAACAATTGCTGAAATGAGCTTACAGCTTCGCTGTAATATTCCTTGTGCCACCATATGTTGGAGCCCTTACTGGCTCTGCGGTTGAACCGATGCTGCGATACAGAAACCGAGCTATGGGTTCATTACGTTTTGACATTATGATTTTATCTACTCATTTTGTATGTGATCTTTATGTACCCGGAAAATTGTATTTCTTACCTAAGTTTTCTTTGGAAAAGTTTCGCAGATTATTATTATAGTATTAAACAGCTTTTCGATAAATATAACTAACTAACACACAAACGCGTCATATATAGTAGGTATCTTATTTATTTTACATGACTTCATTTAAGCTAATTGGGACTTTAATTGATACTTGTAAAACCGGCATTTTGTCTTGGAGATGTATGTAATATGCCTGCCTGTGAAAGACCTGGGGTACATCTAAACATCTTAGGCGATGCTAATTAACCCTGCTCCCCACCATAGTTCAAGCCTTGTCGTGGCGGTGGGGCTCAGTAGCTTGGGATGAAATGAGACACCTTGGGCAAAGCCAATTCGACCGAGAAGGGGCTGCTCTTTGTACCCTCTCATAAGAAGAGACTAGAGTGCAGGAAGAGCTCTGTGTAGCCCTCGTATAAGAAGAGGGGATAATAGATCGAAAGGAGGATGGGCACCTTACACTCGGCTACTCTGCCCCCAGGGAGTCGGTCCCTTAGGGGCCGACTAGCCATCGAGGTGTTCTGATGAGTTCTTATTCCGGGCATCGTGGGGACTATTCACTAGACAGTCCTCGAGGAGGTGAAGTCTGGTCTTTTCGCCGAGGTCAGCCTATCGCTGGATGGATGCTGTTGTCTGCAGGTCCAGGAACCTCCAATATAGCGGCAGGTGTGAGTGAATCTCTGGATCTAATTTATTCAACCATTTTTCTTTAAATAACACTAGATTCGAAACTGCATGTAGTCCCCATTTCACAAAACTTGCGATTAGTCTTAGTTCGGCAGCATTTACAGCTAGAAAAACTTGACAATTTACAGATGAATATACAGTTAAATTAGTCTATTTTAGTAACTTCCATAGCATTATGTCATATGGAATACCGTTGTAAGGAAGTGCTGCTTACATACATAGCATTTCTGTGCTGCAGTAGCGAGCTATTCAGACAGTCTCTAATACATTACTAAGAGATAAACCTAAGTAAATCGGCCTACTGATTGTTCAATCTAAATACATTTTAGATAATGTCCTGTATGTATATAAGAACAAAAACGACTTTAATGAAAGAGTGATATAAATGATAGAAATACTAGAAATTGACACAAACTAGATGTAACAGTTCATAGACACAGCAAATTAAATAATTCTTTTCGGGGGTACTATACAAAAGGATCCCAGAAAGCTTTCTAAAGCTTTCGATTAATAAATTTTAAAAAGTTATTAAATAACGTTTATGTGGAGTAGGATATTATTATGTAAAAGAGTGTATGGTAGATACCACACCGTGGGAATAAGGATTGTACTCAGCTTTTAAATATATATTATTTGGAAATTTGTTGTGTATTATTTATTTGTTTCTTGATTAAACCCGCATAGTTCGTTTCATTGGTTCCTCCCAGGACAGGGTAGGGTTTCAGGGTCAACCGGTGGTAGATTTAGCTAAAGTCATTCAAAAATAATTTTCTTTTGAATAAAAATACTTTACTCTGTTCCTAAGTACAAACAATGATTTAATCTTTACCTTATCTAAAAAATTATAATGATTGTCGCAGTAATCAGTCAATTTTAAGCAGCTCCAATCAAACGACGCAAAAAGAGGGTATTGCTTCTAATTTGGGATAAGCTAACCGTACCACCGGCACATCTGGTGGTTTTTATGCGCACTTTAGTACAAAATGCGCAAATAACAACGGTAAAAACGAAAATAATTATAAAATTATCAAGTCTCACATAAGATACACCGTAGTAACTATAAAATTGATGTTGCGCTGACCATTGTGTGTGTAATTTCATAAAAATCCGTCGAACTGTTTCGGAAGAGTCCAATTATAAACACACGAAGTATTTATGAATAAAACTGCCACTGAACATTATTATTATGATGAATTAGTTTCTTCGTTTCGTTTATTTAGATAATAACAATATACTATTAATCACTTAGCTAAAAAATACAATATGAGTGCTTAAGATTACAGTTAAACTAAATAAAAAATAATGTTTTAATACTGACCTACATCCTTGCTGTGAGAATATGAAAATATTAATCGAAGTTTGAAGTTATGTCGGTTGCTATAGGCTAGTTGCAGCCACAGTAGACAGTGTCTATCGAAACTGCAAGTGTAAGAAGTACCACAGCTGTTGCTGTCTAGCTTCCCGCACCAATCGACGCCTCATAGTAAAAGCGGAACTAGCGTTTCTTACTAGGTTCAGCGCTATATTTCGAATTTCATGCTACGTAGTAGGCCATGCGAGAATTTTTCGCTATTATTCCTAATCTACAATTATAGTGAAGGAAGATTCCAAAACTATAGGCGACATAGATATAATGCATCAGTCAGGTCTTAGCCACATATTCTTCTAATGTTATAAGTGTGAAAAATTTTATGTATGTAATTCTGGTTCCAGTCTGGTGTAGTTTTAACATGCTCATTGAAGACCCTATTTATCCTCGTACCCCAAAGTATCTTATCTTACTTGTCCTACTCCTGCTAATATTATTATAAGTGATGTTATTATATTTGTTACTCATTCAACCTAATATTTAGGAAGGTGTTTGGATGAATATGGCACTGTTATAGCAAGTCTTGCCATAATATTCTAACAAAGAAAAAAAATTGTTTCAACTGAAAAAAAAAATATTTTACAGTGTGTTTGTTTAACACATAAATATAAAACAATTGAAAAAAATAAAAAATATATTTGAAGTGGTAGGCCATTGGCTGCAATACAGTCCTTTAAATAAGTGGAGTGGGCCCGAAGGCATCGCGCCGAATGTGATGCGGATATGTGCTCCGGAGGTGACACCGGTGTTAACGCGTCTTTTTCGATACTCCTACTCTGTTGGCATTGTCCCATGCTCTTGGAAGACGGGTTTGGTGCACGCGATCCCTAAAAAAAAGGTAAGCACTCGGATCCATCGAACTACCTATTGCGATAACCCCTTGTTCAGACCAAGAGGGAGGCACTGGCTGTTAGTCTGAATGTAGCGAAGGCTTTTGATCGGGTCTGGCATAAACCGCTCCTTTCAGAGCTTCTATCTTACGGACTGACTGGGAAACTATGTGACTGGATGACTAGTTTTCTGACAGATCGCAGCATCAAGGTATTTGTAGATGGTGTATACTCGGACCTCAAATCTGTCAAAGCTGGTGTTCCACAAGGGTGTGTTCTGTCTGTCACGCTGTTTCTTCTGCACATCAATGATATGTTACAAACCAGCGGCGTTCATTGCTATGCAGATGACACTACTGCTGATGCACTATACGTTGACCGTACCAATATTTCCCGGGAAAAGGTAACCAAGTATCGGTACCAAATTGTGTCTGAAGTTCGAGTCTTTATTGACAAAAGTCTCGGAATTTGGCCGACAAAACTTAGTCCAATTTAGCCCCTAAAAGACACATCTTTGTGCGTTTTCCGCTAAAAACCCTTCTCTGTATCTCCTCGCTTCGTGAATATCCCCCTAATAGCCCCTGACTACAATGTATGGATGGAGGCTCCGTGCCTACTTTGTGTAATGCAATCACTGCAATCCTGTTCTTTTTATCACCCCACTCCATTTTAATGTCGCAAATTTTTGCACAATGTATTTGCGCCAAAAAAAAAGAAAATACAATGAACAATCGTATAAGAGTGATTCAAATGTCATATTTTTTATTATAACAGTACTTATGACCAGATTAAGTAGTTTACAAATTTAAAATAATGTTGTGTTCAAATTAATATTGCGTTTGTTTATCTTTCACTCGTCCATTGTACCACACAAGCGGCGCAAGGTACTTGGTGAAGTGTCTAAGTCCTAAGATAACAAGTGCGCGGAGACAAGAGTGCTTAGAAGTTGGGTGCACAGCGCGCTGTTCGAATTTCGCTGCAGCACGAAGCCCGAGCGGGCTTGCGCAAAGCATATCTGCTCTGCACAATTCCTTACGTCATATTTTGCACTAAGTCGGTTTCTTTGTGCTTCAGATGCTAACATTTAACTTAGAGGCTAATTTCGGAATCGATAAAATTTGTCGATTAAAACTTGCGTATGTTAAATTTAACTTTCACTTCAAATCCAATATTTATTTTTTCTTCGGTTTTTTTGTAATTTTACTAAGCTGGCAGCGTCATCAATATAACTGTCGCAGTCAGATTGTCTATATAGCCGTATTTCATTTCGGCTAGCCATGTTAAAAAACAGGGCCGTTTATTTTGGGGAGCGCGAAGGATTATCGGATTGAATACGGCTGAGCGAATTTGCGCCAGAAAGAGTTCGGCGTTAGACAATGATCAATAAAGCTACCTTTCTTTATTTAAATAAATTTAATAAGTATCCGCCCTTTTTGGTAATGGTTTTGGTAATGGTTTGGTTGGCCCTGTTTTTCAAAATGGCTAGCCGTAATGTTACACGGCGACTTATACTATACGATGACAGCATAAACACACACAACACACAGTCACAACCGTCCTGAGTCCGAGTCCTGGGTAGACGCAAAGTGTTATTGGGATCTTTCAATTGAGTCTGAAATCAGGAGTTGGCGGTGTGTTGGAGGTTCGATCCTGTGCGGCACTTCTGACAGGTCATGTCGGACTACCGTCCCATTAGAATAGCAGAATGAGGGTACATAAGATGTCACTTTGCGGCGGCATTATGTGAGCGAGAGGTACCACCCCTTTCGTGCCGGCCCAATTCAGTTGCATAGGAGGATGTAGTGTCATGCACTATGCATAGCACTACTTTCTCCTATGCAGCATGGCACTGCCTCTTCCTAAAACCTAATAGAATAAATTAATTACTTAAAGCTCCCATTCAGACGTGATATTTGCCGTTATTTACAGATAATTGCCGTACCATTCTCTACAAATAACGCTTCGTGCGCCTGTTCAACTCACACTTGATAGGGCTTCTCTAAGCATCTGACGGATGTCTCAGTACGGAGTTATATAAATTATGTAATTTCGATAATGTAACCAAAGTTGTGAAAAAACATTAAAAGAAATCTATATTTCACCAGCAGAAATTTTTGACAACTAGCTATCCCGAGGACATTGTTATCATAAATGTAAATTGTTTTCATTACTGTGACATTGTATCATCACTACCATGAATATATAATTTTTATATTCTTATAAATCAGTGAATTTTTGTCATATTTCACGAAATAACCGTGCCAAGCGGGAGCGGACTGCTAGTTAGGTTTAGAGTTCATAATGTAATGTAAGCTGTAGAGCCATGTTGCATTGCCTACATAAGATATTTTATGAAAACCTGATAAAGCGATTTGGATTAAATTTCTCACAGATATAGCATACGATGTTGAGTAACATAATTAATTTTTTATCCCTTTTTAAATAAATAATGGACCTCTTGACACCATTGGCTTGGCTTAGCATCCTACCTATCTATTATTTGTTAACTAACGCTTAAGATGTTTTATATTAGTTAATTTTTAATTACTTTAATTCAGCCACTATAAATTAATACTTTGATAAATGAAATATATTACATGTAATCACTCTTGTACATCCTCAAACCCTTTACGCCGTGCGAGTCGCTACAATTAAACAAATAGGCATTTCGCAACGGGACAGGTAATTACGCAGGGAATATATTATCCCACCCTCTTCCGGAAAATTTGTACACACTACGGGAACGTTTCGCGCACACTACAGTACAGAGCAGAGAGCACAGACCGGCCAGAGGCATGTCGCCGCGAGGCGCAAAGCAAAAACTAACCAGCAGAAGCGATTTCATTAAATCAATTAAAACAATTACAAACGACATTAATATAAGTAATTAGTGGTATTTTTATTTTGTTTGCGCGGAAAATCACATTTACGCTCCGTTGCTTCGGCCGTCACCGGCCCTCGGTATGGTGGAGTTTGGAGAAACCGTCAAGACGCAGACGGGCGTCAAAGTAAACGCACAGAGGCTTCGGCTTTTTGTTTTGCGATACGAAACCCTAATACTTGTCGTTAAATTTATCACTGAAATATTTTTGACCATTTTGAATCTAATATCTTCCTGAATGTTATACAACCTTCTGGTTTTCTTTGTGGATAAATCGGAGGTCGTTTAATACGAGCGATTCACTTGAATGTGCGTTAGCTCCAAGTTGATATTGCCTTCCGAACAAAATTGTCAGGGAGATAATAG